>OX388308.1:32701852-32832491 GCA_947579605.1 Athripsodes cinereus | reverse complement strand
ATTATAGCACACGACTTACTATTCTTTCTTACTTAATGTGAGGTACCGCTAATTTCATTATATTATAATATCTTTTCAGAATCAAAAGTGAGTTATAGTGTCAATAATTTTTCAGAATTTATTGTTATCATATACAAGTCACTTTGTCGTGTTAATCTATTTAACAAAATGACTTCTTTGGCAGATGGTGGTCATATGAATATTACAATGTAGGTGACTTGACCCAAGGATTAAATATATATAGGAAGGCACATTAAGGGTTACACCCTCCCACACCCATGAATGTCAGTTCCTGTGTCATCCATACTCTTCTAGCAAATTCTTTCTAAAGGCTCATGGTTCGCCTGAAGGACTCCCCCTGACGTAATCCTTCCTGAAATATAGGAAGGCAGTGGGACATCATCGGAATTGAGAAAATGCTAATGGTCTTTTCTCAATTTTCAACTCTTACTAATACTTATTGTTGTTCCTTAAATGTTCCAGAGCAAGTTTAAAACAAATAAATTACAAACAAAAACAGTTTTAAAGCAAACAAGGCGACTGCACCAAAAACATAGATGCTTGTCAAAATTCTTCACAAATATCTATACACCAATCACTTACAAGTGTAGTATATTGTAGCGCGCATAGGGAGTTCAAAGTAGCACCTATGTAAAGTTTCAAATCAAATATTTATTTAAATTGTCTTAAGCAGTATTCAATTTTGTGAAACATCTTTAACCATTTTTATTTGATGATAGATGTAGAAAAAAATTGTTTATATTTTCTTTTGTCCATAACACTAATTAAATGATTATTCTTAATAAATAAATATCAATAGCATTGAAGTGTTTTTATGATAAATCTCCACCACCAACAGTCACCTCTAAAGATTATTTTAAAATATATATAACTACAATACTCTGTAAAATGACTGACTATTAAATTTGTCTAATTCATTGTATAAGCATTCTTATGGGTACTATTCTATCAATGACTAGGAGCATTAAATTAATCAAACTGTAAAGTATATCACTATCTTCTCAAAGAGCTCATGGTGATCGTAAATAAATCATCATTGATGCCTTGTCTTACCCCAATGTATAAGTACTTACTTTGTTTTCTATTTTGTGTATAGAATTGTAGCTATGTCAGACAGTTAGGCAGAGTTATATAAAATTGTATTAAGGTCATACACTTTTTTCAGCTAAATACACATTTGCTAATTCATTTATTGATTACACTGGCAGTATCTGAATAACTTTAAACAATATGGTAATGTATAGTAATTTAATAATTCCATTGTAGCCTGGCGGTAGAGTCTCCTGGGGTAGAAATTTTAAGGTGAAGTAAAATTATAAAATGTTCCATATATGGAGTAAATTGTTGTATGGCCCGGTAAAAAATCTCAATTCTGAAATTTGGCCCAGCTGCTGAAAAGGTTGGCCACCTATGGTGTATGAGATTGTATTTTGGTTTATAAAAAAACCTAGATATATCTAATCTAAAAAAATCTAATATTTTTTTAATTTTATTAACTTATAACATCCTTAAATAATTTAATCACACATCTGAAGTAAAAACAGTTTATTACATATCTTAACAGTCTGTACGGGATATTCTCACTCAATTTTTAAGAGAAAACGCCAAACCAAACAATATCTAGGTTAATAATAGGTCATACTAGATATAATAATGTACAAATTGGAAGAAAAAAAAACATTATAATCATATGAGCATTTATTTTAAACAGTAAATAGCTTATAAAAAATTTACATAAAATTATACTATGACAATTTAAAAATATAACTATTCAAAATATAACAATTTAAAAATATAGGTAACTATTAAAAACCAGTGCCCCGTACCACCATTATACTTTCCAACTCTGCATTTTGCACTATGCAATTCATCGGCTTGTTTCCGTTCCACCATTACATCTTTTTGCAAAGTAGGAATTGCAAAGCGCAAAGTGAAAAGAAGACGCCATTCGCAAAGTAAATAGGCAGTTCTGTTCCACCATTACTACTTTTCATAAAAAACTTTGCCAACATAGCAAACGAATATTTTGACATTTCAAATATGCGATTCGTCGTGTTGTGAAAGTAGACGTTGGTTTATATTATAGGTGTTTTAAGTAAATTTGTTATACAATGTGGTGAAAAATATTATTACAAAGGGATGTGGAAGACGGAGTTGTGAGATTTTATAAAAAAAGGATTAATTTCCAAGATATTTTGCCCATGCAGTTCCTGGAATATTTTAGAATAAGTAGCACTCAGTGTGAATATGTTTTGGGAAGTACACGAATTTGGAATGTATACGTCTTATTTGTCTTAATAATTTTAATTATGACTGGAAATTGTTATGGAGATTATTTTGTGATAAAAGTATTGAGTTGGTTATATGCCAGTCTTTCAGTGACCTTGGAAAAGAAGGGGAGAATTGAAATTGGACGAAAGGAAATTGGAATATAAGTGTGTATAAAAAAGTTTTTTTTTAAATATATCCACAGTGACTGTAGATATACTTAACATAAGTGTTTTATTTTAAGTTATCCTAAAAATGTTTATAATTATGTAAAAAATATAAAATATATCCTTTCCTTTATGCGCAAAGCTATGTCTCAATCATAAAATAGATCTCATGAATAGTATGTTATATGATAACATAATATCATGTAATAACTATAATCTCATCGACGTTCGTAACCTAGAAAATAATATCTAGAATTCATAATATTTTTTAATTTAGTCGACACTAAGTGAACTCTATCTGCTGTTACAAACATTAAATTATACGGCTTACTTGGCTGACAATGTTGGACTACTTTATAGTAAACATATTCCACTAATACTGAGACTCCCAACAACATCGGAAGTGGCAAAATCACTACATTAGTAGTAAAAACATTGGTTAACACAATGTCAACAGAAAATTTAAAGGTATGTATTCAAGATCTTAGGTATTTTTTTTTAATAATAGATCAGTAGTAGATTTGCTATTACGATGCCCGTCTACCATTTGGGAGGTCTTGGGCTTGGTTCCCGGCAAATGTAAAAAATTTCACCAGTAATTTCTATATTAATTAAGATAACATCCATACATACGTACCATCACGTCGCTTCCCTTGCAGGGTAGGCAGAAAGGATCGAGCGCCACTTCCTTCTATCCTTACATACATCTTTCGCTTCCGTCACTGTCATACAATTCCTCATGCATGCTCTCCTGTTCAATGTGCTCAACACGTGACCGTCCTGTAGGATTTGATTTAAATGATCTTGCCATTTAATTCTCGGACGTCCACGTCTCCGAGCACCATTCCTCTCAGCCCAATGTATCTTCTTGGTCATTCTGTCCTCATTCATTCTTTCCACGTGCCCAAACCATCTTAACTTATTTACATTCATCCTTGTAACCACACCAACTTTCATTCCACATTCCTTTCGTATATCACTGTTACGCACACAATCTCTCAGACTTTTACCACACATCCTTCTCAACGATCTCATTTCTACTGCATTTATGCCACTTTCATCCTTCTTTAACCATGTCGGACAACAGAGGCTAACGCACTTGCCTTTGAGTTACGAGGTCCCGGGTTCGATTACCGGCCAGGGCAAAATGAAGAATGACCTTTTTCAAATTGTCCAGGGCCTGGGTGTTACATGTATATGTGTTCAGTGCATTGTATATATGTATATCGTCGCGTTAGTACCCATAATACAGCATTCATATCTTAGTTTGGGACTAGCTAGATCTGTGTGAATTGTCTATGCATGTTATGTTAATCATTCATGCCAATATTATGTCGCTATTTTTTTTTATCTATAAAAGTGTTATAAAATTAAATTTTTATAAAATCTTACCTATTAATAGTATTGGATTGCAATATTTTGTTTTTCATGTTTTGGTAATCTCATTTTTGACAAGTCTATTGAATGGTCATAATGTTCTCTTTGGAAATCCACAATAATTTTACCATCAGATTGTTGAGATAATTTTGTAATTACGTTTATAAATTTGATTTGAGTCTCTTTCATCGTGACCTGTAAATTTATAAGATAGTTACAGATTTGACCTCAATGGTTTTAAATTGGAATGTTTCAGTGGAAAATTCTCTCCCTCCATATTATATGGCTGTTAAGTAGATGTAATGCAAATACAGTTTTCTATGTATTTTTACTTGTTTTTTTACTTTTATAATATTCACAGGATCAGACAGTCAATTGTAGAACATGACAACAAAATGTGAATTCAATAAGCGGACCACCAAAAAGATCCTTAATTTACCTGGAAGTCTTAAAAAAACATCAAAGTTAAATGAATCATTATCAAACAACACTAATAACAGTACCAAATTGCTAACAATTTTCTTATTCGATTAACCAAAAGATCAATTAAAAGTACTAAATTATGATTAAAATGTATAAAAAAAACAAGATGAATAGATTCAAATGAATTTATAAAATAATTATAAATTAATAAAACAAGATTAAAAATCAAATAAAAATAATTAATCATGATTAAATGTATTTAAAACAAATGATATATTATGATGAATAGATTCAAATGAATGAATAAAATCAAGTCAAAGTAATAAATCTTGATGAAAATGTTTTTAACACATAAATTAAGATGAATGAATATAGTAAGATGAAAATCAATTAAAAGTTAAAAAAAAAATGATAAGGTGTATTTAAAAGAAATAAATAAGATGAATACATTCAAGTGAATGAATAAACAGAATAAGTGAATAAAAAATTAATTAAACGTAATAGATTATGAATAAAACGTATATGTAAAGTAATGCAAAATTTATTTAATGGTTAAGGGTTTGAATATTTACCTGTTTTCTTGTTATTTTCACAGTCATACTACCTTCAATGAGATCCAATTTAGCAACTACAAAGTATTCAGCAAGAGCTTTCTGTACCAGAGGCCAACATTGTTTCAAATGTTTTTCATGATAACTATGAAATAATGTGGCGAATGCACTTTCATCCAATAGTCTATTGGGTTTATCTTCGGGTTTAAACTTAGAATCACTCATTTCTAATGTGAGAAATAAAATTACCGTAAAATAATAACTTCAATAACAAATCGAGATTGTACTACGCTTATACACCGTATTTGACAGATATTCTTGAAGGATGTTTGACATTTCGATACATGTATACAGAGCTACTATATCTATGGGTTCCATCTATTTCTATGGGAACGGGTCTCGAAAATAATGAATCGTGGGTGATTATGGATAGCCTAGTAGTATTCACAGCAATTTTAAAATTTTCGACGCCGGGACCCTCTACAGACGGACGCTCGAAGCTTTTTCGTTAGTAACGGTGGCGCATTATTCGTTCTGTTTATTCATGATTTGTTCATTGCCTAATACATTTCGAGAGATAACGCAAATTTATAAAGAAGGAAAAATAAAATACGAATTTGCTTGTAATCAATGTACAGTAAATAATAAACAGAAATAAATATTTGGTCTCCCACTATTTTCCATAAGTTATCGATTGTCATGGATTAGGCAAATGGTCTCAAAACTTCACATAATAATATACTACAATTTGCACCTATTCTGAATGTACTATTCCACACTATCAGTATACCAGCCGCATGTAATAAACATGCAAGCCATCCTTTCTGTGCCAACAAAAAATTAAGATACTCGGAATTTAAAATTTCATGTGTCTTTATTTTTTCGAACACCTGAAAACTTACGGAAGAGTTGGAGACCACTTCTTTGCCAAGTGCTCCACGTAAAAACGAAAGAATCCTGATTGTCTTATTTTTTATTGGCACGAAGAGGACAATCTGCATGCCTATTACTTGTTCGACATGCTGTAGGGGTATAGCAGTCAGTAGATAGCAGTAATATTAAGTTTATAGTTTATTATCCTGTGTTCCACTCAGTCGAATTTAATTTTTTTCCCCTCTAAATTTAAAAGCCTTATAATGCAGTATTTCGTTAATTTTTTATCGATCATACTTCTTAACTTTTCAATTATATTTATAAATTTGTGTTATCTCTCGAAATATACAAGACAATGAACAAATCATGAATAAACAAAACGATTAATGCGCCACCCTTATACCAACGAAAAAGGTTCGGGCGTCCGTCTGTAGAGGGTCCCGGCGTCGAAAATTTTAAAATTGCTGTGAATACTAGGCTATCCGTACAGAATACGACGTCATAATATGCCAAGTTGACATCACTACTGTTATCTATGTTTCCTTTTAATAATAAACTGTCATCTTGGCTACATGCTTAACGCACGCTTTCTACTTTTAAACCCGCTGCTAATAACATCAACATGTGCTAATTAAGTAATTGTATTCACAAATCTCCTAGGCCTAACGCATCAATATATAGTTAAAAGTTGTAGTTAGCTATCTAAAGGATAAATATATCTTATGGATAAAGTGATGGTTAAATTTATTTGCCGCATCAATCTAAAACTATCCAATGGATAGCTATCCACCAGTCTTAGATGTTGGCTACACTGAAATCGCATGTTTTGTCTATGGTTTTAGCTTGATCTTTGTTTGGCGCCAATTTTGCTCCACTCGAGCGTATATATCGTAATAAATATTTATTATTTGCAAATCAAAAGATATTTTAATATAAAAACAAATTTATATAATTGTAAAAATATGCTTCCAGGTAAAGAAAAAATATTGTTAAATATATTTTTACACATATTACGAAATACTTTGCGTGAAAACAACAATCATAGCTCGAAACATTACATAAGGATTTTACTTTTGTTGTTTTTCAGTCAAAATTCCGTTTTAAGTAATTTTTTGTGGTTTATTAATACATTCTACCACATTTTGAATACATTTTTATATAAAATATTATACATTTTTGTAGTTGATAAAATATGCAAATAATCTGATAATGCCATCTACCGTATATAGCTAAAAGTATTACATGAATCGATTCTACGAAAACAAAAATGGCGGTTATGTCATCTTTCCTTCCAAGTAATCACCGCGTTATTTGTAGAATATTTTCTTTGAGATGGTTGATACAATGATTTAACAACATTTTTAAACATAATACGACATTGTTGAACATCAAAAAATACTCATACTCGATGTATGTAGCAAAAACAACACATAACGTATCCTTCACAGCTGTTCACAAACGACGCCATTTTGATAATTGGGACGATTTATCCTAAGGATTAATTTTATCCACCACTTTAAGTTGTAGTTAAAAATGGCGTCGTTTATCCTAGGGATAGGCCGTATCTTTACATTGATGCGGCAAATATCCTAGAGATAGGCTTATCCTCTGGATAAATTTAGCTATCTACAGATTGATGCGTTGGGCCCTAGTGACATCATCTGGATACATTTGAATCAAATCAGTGCATTCGGATACTGACATTGTGGCCCAGCTTCAAATCACAAGATATGATGGAGGGAACCAGTGCTGGTGAACACAACATTGCAAACTGCAAACAGGAAAAGTGCGTCTTGTGTGATATGCTAATATGTGTCAAGGAGGATGATGAAATCGAAACCTTTTTGGCGAACATCAAAGTGAAACTTGAACCCGTGGAAGAAGAAATATGTGACATTGGATATGCAGTTCCGTATGGAGATATTGATATACACGAACATGATATAAAAGTTGAATGCGAGAGAGCTAACAATGTGACAGAAGCCAGTACATCTTCAATGATTACAGAGTATGCACCAGGTCCAAGTAATCAAACTCGTGTAAAGGAAACGAGACGCAGAAATGTTCGCAGTGTGTCTAAAAATGATGGAAAGAAATATGTGAAGTCTTTTGAGTGTAATATTTGTATGAAAAAATTTAATCATTCTAGTTCTTTGCAGACACATAAAAGGATCCACAGTGGTGAAAAACCATTTGAGTGTAATATTTGTATGAAAAAATTTAATCATTCTAGTTCTTTGAAGAAACATCAAAGGATCCACAGTGGTGAAAAACCTTTTGAGTGTAATATTTGTATGAAAAAATTTAGTCACCCTTATTCTTTGAAGAAACATAGGATCCACAGTGGTGAAAAACCTTTTGAGTGTAATATTTGTATGAAAAAAATTATTTGTTCTAGTTATTTGCAGACACATAAAAGGATCCACAGTGGTGAAAAACCTTTTGAGTGTAATATTTGTATGAAAAAATTTAGTGAGTCTGGTTCTTTGAAGAAACATAAAAGGATTCACAGTGGTGAAAAACCTTTTGAGTGTAATATTTGTATGAAAAAATTTATTTGTTCTAGTCATTTGCAGAAACATAAAAGGATCCACAGTGGTGAAAAACCTTTTGAGTGTAACATTTGTATGAAAAAATTTAATCAGTCTAGTTCTTTAGAGACACATAAAAGGATCCACAGTGGTGAAAAACCTTTTGAGTGTAATATTTGTATGAAAAAATTTAATCAGTCTAGTTCTTTAGAGACACATAAAAGGATCCACAGTGGTGAAAAAGCTTTTGAGTGTAACATTTGTATGAAAAAAATTAATCAGTCTAGTTCTTTAGAGACACATAAAATGATCCACAGTGGTGAAAAACCTTTTGAGTGTAATATTTGTATGAAAAAATTTAATCATTCTAGTTCTTTGCAGACACATAAAAGGATCCACAGTGGTGAAAAACCTTTTGAGTGTAATATTTGTATGAAAAAATTTAATCATTCTAGTTCTTTGAAGAAACATCAAAGGATCCACAGTGGTGAAAAACCTTTTGAGTGTAATATTTGTATGAAAAAATTTAGTTACCCTTATTCTTTGAAGAAACATGAAAGGATCCACAGTGGTGAAAAACCTTTTGAGTGTAATATTTGTATGAAAAAATTTATTTGTTCTAGTTATTTGCAGACACATAAAAGGATCCACAGTGGTGAAAAACCTTTTGAGTGTAATATTTGTATAAAAAAATTAAGTGATTCTGGTTCTTTGAAGAAACATAAAAGGATTCACAGTGGTGAAAAACCTTTTGAGTGTAATATTTGTATGAAAAAATTTATTTGTTCTAGTAATTTGCAGACACATAAAAGGATCCACAGTGGTGAAAAACCTTTTGATTGAAATATTTGTATGAAAAAATTTAGTGATTCTGGTTCTTTGAAGAAACATAAAAGGAATTAATTAAAATAAAACACTTATTTGTAGTATATCCACGGTGACTTTTTATTGAACGCGAGCCGGCTTTCAAGAGCTTCCGCTCTCATCATCAGGCTGGCGAAAGGTAAAGAAATTACAGGTTGGTAACAAATATATATAGTATGTCATTGGGTAGCAAAACAAAAGAGGTAGTTAAGACAGTAGTAACAAACAATTGAAATAGAGTACCGTTGTGGACGGATTTTAAGAAAAACATCTCCAGCATTTGCCTTTTAACGATATTGGGGAAACAACAAAAACCCATATCAGAGATGAGCATTATTTTTTTAAGAGGTAGCCTTCCTCTGATAGTTAGTATGTATAAAATATGAATCTGCTTGATATAATGTTATGTTTTTCTATGAAAAATAATCTTTAAAATTAAAATGAGTCTATACAATAGTAAACCAATTAGTAAATTGTAAAAAATAAATTTAATAGATAATTAATTGTTGATCTTGTCAGGAGGTGTGGAGGCCGATGGTTATGAATCACTGTTGCAGGTATGTAGTGACTGAAACAAAAGAACAAAAGAGCGGCAGTACACAAGTTTTTAGAAAGGATTAGCTAGTTGGGAATCCACAATAATAAGAATTAGATAATAGGTTTTAATAAAGGAGAAGAACTAAGAGTAATTTGTTCATTAATAATGTGAATATCAGGATTATTTTTTAACCTATTTATTTCCAAAGTTTCAAGGCGATTTAAAAGTTGACCTTTCACCCCTCTATGGATTAATTTGATACCAGTATCAGGGTCAAATGTGTGATTATTAGACGTAAGATGGTCAGCAAAATTTGACTTATCTATGTTTTTCAGACGATGACACGCCAAGTGTTCCTTTACTCTGGTATTGAGGGATCTTCCAGTTTGTCCAATATAGGCACTGGGGCAATCATTGCAGGACAACTGATAAATACCGCTATTATCTAACGATTTGATTTTATCTTTGTTGTTAACCAGGAAACTATGTAAAGATTTTTTGTTATAAAATGCTACGTTTTTACCAGTTTTAGTGATTATTTTTGAAACTTTGGTACTAATACCTTCAACGAAGTTTAGTTTTACCCATTTTTTATCAACTTTATTTACTAAGCCAGGGGCAACAGAATTTCTGAATATTTTCAAGTTTTTTCTATGTAATAGTTTGTCAACCAAATCCGGATCGTATGAATTATTTGAAGCTAAGGTTTTTATTAAATCAAGTTCTTTAGTAAAGTTTTCTTTTGATAAAGGAATGTTTGTTAGCCTATGAATGAGGGAGTGAAATACAGACATTTTATGTGAGTAATGATGTTGAGAGGTGGCGTGTATGATATTATCACTATATGTTGGTTTTCTGTAAATGTCAAAATCTAAACAATTGTTTTTAATTGAAATGTTAAGATCCAAAAAATTAATATGAGAACCACCAACCTCCATAGTAAATTTAATAGAGCTATTAATGTTATTTAATTGACTAAGAAATAAGTTTAATTGGCGTTCAGTACCTGTCCATAGGCCAATGATATCATCCACATATCTATAATAAAATATTAAGTTTTTGAACAGAGGTAGTTTAGATATTTTCTGTTCCAAATATGACATAAAAAAGTCAGAAAGAATCGGACTTAGTGGACTCCCCATACTTAGTCCATCTCGTTGAATGTAAAATTTATCATTAAATTTAAAATAGTTTTGATCAATACATAAGTTAAATATTTTTAGTAAATCAGATTTCAAAATGGGGTTCAAATTATTTTTTTCTAAATGTTCTTCTAATGCTAATTTTAATTCAATAACCGGGACGTTTGTAAACAGACTAACGACGTCAAATGATACTAAAATTGAATTATTGGGCGGTTGTATGTGCTTAATTTTATTCACCAACTCAAGTGTATTTTTTATGGTGTATTTAGGGTTATATTTACAATGTCTATAGAATAAAGAATTGGCTTTTTTTGCTAATTTATAAGTGGGAGCAGTGTAAAAAGATAAAACTGGTCTCATAGGCATATTTTCTTTATGTACCTTTGGAAGGCCATACAAGCGGGGGCATTGTGGATTCATTTGTTTTAAATAAAATAAATCGCGATCATGTGGAAATACCGACTTACATGACTTTATGGTGTTAATGACGTCATCATTAAATTTTAAAGTAAAATCTTTATCAATTAATTGAAAATGGCTATTACTTAAGATGTCTTCAACTTTGCAATTGTACACATTTCTTTCAAGAATTACTGTACAGTTGCCTTTGTCAGCCTTTGAAATTATTAAATTATTATCATTTAATTTTTTTCGTATGCTACGGAGAGTCCCCTGATCGTGGCCCTGATTATTACTGTTATTGTGTTTATTTAGAGCATTCTTAACTAAGTATTTGTCTTGTAAATTTGAATCAAGAGCAAAATCAGCGTCCAAAGCAATCATCTCTAAGTCATTTGATCTGATTGTAGTTGAAGGACAATGTTTAAGGCCCTTTTCTAGACTAGCGTCTAAAGGTAGAAGAAGAGGGATGAAAATACACATGCGCAAAAATACTGAGTTTTGATTGGCTGCTGTTATATTATGTGTAAATACAAATTTGGAACCGCCAAACAAAAAAATCAAAAACCAGACAAGATTGTTTTCTAATGAACAAAAAATTATGAAAAAACACCAGTTCAATTAGTATATGTATAATTCTATGTTCAATACCTTCCATTAGAGAAACAGAACAAATAGCAGTTAGTACTTTAATGTATTTATTATTCTTATGGCAGTTAGCATGATATAAAATCACAAAAAGGATCATGTTGATGCCTGTCACAATGTACCTACTTGTTTTCTCTTCAATTTATTTGTTGTTTTTAATTTTCTACTTATATTTGTAGGAGTGTGTTGATGCTCCTATTTGATCTTTTGAAACTGCTGTGTTGTTTTAAGTGTGAAAATAATTATTGCTACCTAGGATATCACAACACAAGATATACTTTCAGTATAATAATGTTTTATCTTACAATTTATTATCCTAAATGTATATGGTGTGTGCCTATTGATTTTTATTATTTTATTTCATTGAATATTCAAAGTTTTTTTAAAATTTTAAGCGGAATGTTACAATGTTGATAATTGCAGAGGGATTTTGATTTTCTAATAATTTATTTACCTCATTAACACCCAACTACCAAGTTTAGATGTACATAAAGTTGGTCAGTCTTTTTGGAATGCTTATTGCAAGGAATTAATGTGATTTTGTATTATTTAGTTTTAAATGTATGATTTTATTGAATATTTTTGTACAGTTTTGCAGATTTTCTGTCAACTTTATTGTTAGGCAATAGGCTCTCATGCCGTAAAATGTATTGAGTTTACAAGCTTACGAGTGAACATAATGACTATAAACTGTTTTCAAAATTGCGAAAAGAATGTAAAAAATTAGCTAATGTATTTTATACAAGGTATATGAATAATATTGAGGATTCAATTAGTAGAAATACAAAAAACTTATTCAAATACTCCTATTCTTTGCGATCGGCATATTCCGGGGACTGTGCAATTTGCTGGAAGAACTGAAGACACCCCCGATGAAGTGGTGATACAATAATAGACTAAGATTAAATACAAAGAATTACCTAGTTATGCGTTTCTGCAGAAGTAAACATCCTTTTTTTTATAAATATAAAATAAATGATTCTCCGCTAGCATCAGTGAATGAAATAAATGATTTTGTATAATTTTTACCAGCGACTTACGTTTTGTTAATCATGTGGACAGTATTTGTAAAAGGTCATTAAGAATGTTGGGTTTTGTGCTGAGAATCAGTAAGCCTTTTTCAAATCTGTATACATTGAAAATTATAAATACTTTTTTGATTTGTAAAATAATCTTTACAAGATAGGGAGTAGGTTTCTGCGGTACATTAAGTGCAGAATTGGTTTGCCTAGGGAGAACATTGATTATGATTATTTGTTGATGTCTCTAAATCTCACAGCGATAACGTAAGTTACTTATTCTCCATAACTCTCACCTAATATATACAACTAGTAGGGTTATTATTATAATTGATGCTGGTGTATATATTTTATTGAACAAGTGTGTAGTTTGATGTTGTTGGTATATACATTTTAATAAATAGATGTTCAGATGTTGAAATGAAATAGATTGTCTAGGAGTTAGCTGGTGAATGGCTTGAGTTGATTTGAATTTAGTTGGAGAAGTTATGTTTTTAAAAAGACCAAATTAATTATGCTAAGGAATGAAGAGAGAACGATAATGTACTAAGGTGGATCAAGGCCTGTCCCAGAGCACGAGCCACGCTCAATTCTGGGACGGGTACTTTGATCAAATGAATTGATAATATATAATATGTTTTGTTATTTTTATTGGTATTATGCCGTATTTTATTGTATTGTATTATTTTATATGGATTCTTATGCATTGTGCTTTTTTTTATCTACTTGTGTATTCATTTTGTAATTTATTTTATTATTTTGTAATTTATATTATTATTTTAATAAACGGAATTATTATTATTAATTTAATTATGCTTACAGATATTAGTTTTGCTTTTTTTTAATTTAACTACAGTTGTTAAAATCTAAATATCTCTTTTAATCATCACCCCTGCTAACAGATAGACTATTGGAACAAAAGAATTAATATTTCTTTGTTGACCCTCCTTCTCTCACCCTGAGATTGAGCTAGCTGGCTGAAGGTTCTCGTCTGGGAGGAGGACCTGGTTTAAGGAAGAGGAGGGGTGTAACACAGAGGCAAAATTGACCCGGCTTGACTGGAAAGGAGGTGAAGAGAGAGCAGCAACAATATAAAAACTTAACATATGCTTATGGTGTTCTTTAGGAACACATTGAAATAAATAATATTAAAATTATAAAAGTTAGAGAGCTATAGCATATTACTATTATGTGAGGCAGGTGATGTAAAACACAGTAATTAATTAAACATACTATTTATTTATAAAAAAAAACATTTAAAAATCATCATCATCATCATCATCGCCCTCAACGCTCCTCTCAGGAGCACAGGGCAGAAACCAGCCTCCTCCATTCAGAGCGACTCTGTGCCAATTGCGTCACCTCTTCCCACGACATTCCTTGCGCTCTGATATCGTTGTCATAGGAACGGTGTATTGTGAAAGAGGGACGCCCGGGCCCACGGAACCCCTGCGGACGGAAGAACAGTGCTCTTTTTGGCCAACTATCATTGGGCATTCTCAAAACATGTCCCAGCCATTTAAAAATACCATATTAGAATAAAAATATAGGAGTGTAAGAAAATAATTAATTGAAAACCAATCTTAGTTTAAAAACATCTTATCCTTGGCGCATCTTCCATCCCTCACAAACTTCCTAAATATACATACTCGTCCACTTGCTCCAAACATTCATTTTCAACCTTTATTTCAAATATTGTTCTAATGTTCTTGCAGAATACTTTTTAATTAGGTATTCTTTATCATCAAATAACACTATCAACTTACTCCTTCCCCACTGAGACGAATATTAGGTTTGTGTAATTTCATCAATAATTTACATCAAGTTTTGAGATTGATCATAAAGTTTTTTTCTTGAATATAAATCATTAATCATATGCACTTAGTTTTTTTCTCCTTTACTTCAATGTTATGTACTATCAATCTAGTATACCCACCCTCGACTATCAATGTATTTTAAAAAAGATAAAATCTTTACACATCCAAAATAATAAAATTATTACTTCGACAATGAGGTGGCCAGAAGTCTGATGGTATCTCAGACTTCCAGGAGGGATGCTCATGGTTTGAATCCTGGAACTGACTCACCCCGTCAACACTGTAGTGTACCCCATCTACACAGCTCTTTGAAAAGTTACTTGTCACTCAAAATCAGTAAAAATCTTAATTAGTTTTAGGCTTTTCGCACTCTGACATTTTACTTCAAACAGATTTGTCCACTTTCATTAGAAAGCCACTCAGATAACTTACTACTTAATCATTTAAAAAAAAAGATATATCTGGGTTTTGTTTGTTATAAACCCAAATACAACCTTATACACCTTAAGCTCTTAAAAGCTAGTGTCGTGAAAGGGGAGTTTGCCGGTATCTGGTAATGAACCACGGTCCCCTTGTTCACGAGGCCGAGACTCTACCTCCAGGCTACCGACGAAGTCGTGATTTCATTGATTTCTTATGAAATCATGTTTTATAAAATACTATTATTATGTATGTTGGTTTGTATTGAAGTTACTTGCTGAAGTAATTACATAAACTATTATACATGTCGTCCTTTCATTGCCATAAAAATTACATTATGGATACCATGCCTCATAGCCGAATTGGTAATACAAAAAATTATAAATATGTAGATAATTCACACTAAATTTGTAACTTAACTCACCAAACATCACACAAAACGAAAACAGCCTATGTGACAGCCGTCAACTTAATCATAGAGTATTTCATTAGTTTGTGCGCATGTGTATTTTCATCCCTCTTCTTCTACCTTTAGACGCTAGTCTATTACACATAAAAGTCGGTAGAAGTACCCGATACTTTTTTGAAAGAGGTATTTTGAGAAAATACTCTAAAAGAAAACCGAGGAGTTTTGAAACATTTCAAATTCCTATACCGTTTTGAAAATTTAGCGACGAGGGGGGGGGGGGTAGAAGTTTTAAGGTGAAGTTAAGTTATCAAATGTTCCATATTTGGAGTATATTTTTGTGCGGCCCGGTAGGAAATCTCATTTTGAAATTTGGCCCGGCTGCTGAAAAGGTTGGCCACCGATGCTCTAATCGATTTATTACACTTTATCCGGTTATGGAAATTACTTTGTTCTCAGACAAAATATACGAGCATAATGCTCTTTATACGGGAACATACCTATAAAACATTAATTATACAAGATGACAAATGTTTAAATGATATTGCACTATTCAAGCATTGAAAGTTTGCTTTCTCATAAAGCAAACTAACCGAAAACGTAATAAGAAATGTCATCGGACATTACGACTGCCAATCAGTGTGACCAGATTTTATTTTCAAAAACTACTAAATGGGGGAGTCAAAAACTACTAAATTCTTAAAATGGTATAGGAATTTCAAGTATTTCAAGAACTCCTCGGTTTAGTTAAACAATATTTTAACATAGTTACTCGCTTTTACCCCCCCCCCCCCGTCGCCGAATTTTCAAAATGGTATAGGAATTTGAAGTATTTAAAAAACTCCTCGGTTTTCTTCAACAACATTTTCTCGCAGTACCTTTTTCTAAAATGTATCCCGTATTTGTACCGACAATTATTTTCGATCAGTAAGTATCGGGTACTTTCCCAAGTACCCGATAATTTGCCGACTAAATACAAAAACTGACAAAAAACTATTAAAAACTACTATAATGTATTCACCGAGACGCTGCAATTGTCCACGTGAACAATTCTGAGAACGTTTAGTACATCCAGGCAAATTTTAATAAAAGGCTGTTTCTTCTAGTGCGTATTTTTTAAATAGCTTTTAAATGACTGTACCCTTTTTATAAAGTCACTAACGATCACGCGGCTATAATTAAAAGTTTGCTTTTGAAACCTTATAAAAGGTATTTTCATTGCAATTGTGTAAATTATCTTTCCATATATATTGAAATTACCCTTTCTACTTTTCGTTAAAAAAATATTTACCAACAGATTCAAATACATTGCTTAAACGAAATACATTATATGGAATAGCGGCGACACGGAAAAATCACATCAATTTATATTGTACATTAGAGATATTTTTTTGTACTTCTTTTCGAATAGATACGTCTTTTATCATTTGACAGTGAAAATTAGACACTAGCCGTGTAACCCCACAGAGGTAATTTGGGTGCAAATCAAAGATGAGGTTTCGGCGAAGAATAAAACTTCTTGAGGTTAAAATTTTATTCGAGAATGCGATTCGCAATGTGACAAGTGGAAAATTGGAGCAATTGTTTAAAACACGTGATTAAAGTAGAAAAAATAATTTGGATGTCAGATGGAATGATGGATGATGCTTTCGACCAATTCGTGATAAATGTTGGAAACACGTCCGATTCCTCATCTCTCTGATTAATTGTTTCTTTTTTTTAATTTAGTTGAAATTTTTTTATAAATCTTTTTGTGCTAAATTCCGATATACAGTATTTCCTCAAATTTCTTTTATAAATTAAGATACACGCACTCAAAGTAAATATATGTTATATATGAAAGTACATATATGTTATATGAAAACTGGGCCGATTTAGTCTATAAAATTTGTTATTTTTACTTTAGTTCTATTAATTATTCTATGTTATCACATTTATAATGTTTGTTCGTTTTGCTACAATTATTTTTGTGTTGACACTTTGTTAAGGTGTTTAATTAATTATTCTAAATTTTCACAAATAAAAAATCTGAAATTTTTCGTCAAGTTATCTCGACATTATTGAGAGCACTACAATAAAGATAATCTTAAAACAGTATGTTTATTTTAATATTACATATTTACAATATTTTTATTATTCACACTGGGCAATTTCTATCCAGTATCTATTCTGCGAGCGGCCCATCTGATCACGTGAACATCACGCATTTCTAATGTTATTGTCGAGTGCATCGATAAAATGAATGAAGAATAAACATTCTTGCAAATGCCTCAAAAACTACCAAAAAAGTAGGAAACTACCAAATCTGGTCACACTGCTGCCAATATTGACAGACGTCAAAACAGCGTGGCTTTGTTTATCTTTACATAAAATTCCTTGAGAGTGGCTCCGTAGCCGGCACCGGCACGATTCATTATTTTCGAGACCGTTCCCCGACATTAGCGATATCTGGCGGCCGTGGATAGAACTGATTTTGATTGTTATTCTATGACTCAAAACAAAGTTGAACTGTCAAAACAAATTGAAACCATTGAAACTTGCATGCGACGTTTGAAGAAGTGCCCGGTATAAAACTTGCAAATAATCGTGTATTTTTATATAATCGAGATATCAGTGTATCTGGAGATAGCGCAAAAAAAAGTTTCTCATGAAAACCTGTCGTTTCCGGCAAAAATAAAATCTAGTTCTAATTATAGCACACGACTTACTATTCTTTCTTACTTAATGTGAGGTACCGCTAATTTCATTATATTATAATATCTTTTCAGAATCAAAAGTGAGTTATAGTGTCAATAATTTTTCAGAATTTATTGTTATCATATACAAGTCACTTTGTCGTGTTAATCTATTTAACAAAATGACTTCTTTGGCAGATGGTGGTCATATGAATATTACAATGTAGGTGACTTGACCCAAGGATTAAATATATATAGGAAGGCACATTAAGGGTTACACCCTCCCACACCCATGAATGTCAGTTCCTGTGTCATCCATACTCTTCTAGCAAATTCTTTCTAAGGGCTCATGGTTCGCCTGAAGGACTCCCCCTGACGTAATCCTTCCTGAAATATAGGAAGGCAGTGGGACATCATCGGAATTGAGAAAATGCTAATGGTCTTTTCTCAATTTTCAAATCTTACTAATACTTATTAATTTAATGTTCCAGAGCAAGTTTAAAACAAATAAATTACAAACAAAAACAGTTTTAAAGCAAACAAGGCGACTGCACCAAAAACATAGATGCTTGTCAAAATTCTTTACAAATATCTATACACCAATCACTTACAAGTGTAGTATATTGTAGCGCGCATAGGGAGTTCAAAGTAGCACCTATGTAAAGTTTCAAATCAAATATTTATTTAAATTGTCTTAAGCAGTATTCAATTTTGTGAAACGTCTTTAACCATTTTTATTTGATGATAGATGTAGAAAAAAATTGTTTATATTTTCTTTTGTCCATAACACTAATTAAATGATTATTCTTAATAAATAAATATCAATAGCATTGAAGTGTTTTTATGATAAATCTCCACCACCAACAGTCACCTCTAAAGATTATTTTAAAATATATATAACTACAATACTCTGTAAAATGACTGACTATTAAATTTGTCTAATTCATTGTATAAGCATTCTTATGGGTACTATTCTATCAATGACTAGGAGCATTAAATTAATCAAACTGTAAAGTATATCACTATCTTCTCAAAGAGCTCATGGTGATCGTAAATAAATCATCATTGATGCCTTGTCTTACCCCAATGTATTAGTACTTACTTTGTTTTCTATTTTGTGTATAGAATTGTAGCTATGTCAGACAGTTAGGCAGAGTTATATAAAATTGTATTCAGGTCAGACACTTTTTTCAGCTAAATACACATTTGCTAATTCATTTATTGATTACACTGGCAGTATCTGAATAACTTTAAACAATATGGTAATGTATAGTAATTTAATAATTCCATTGTAGCCTGGCGGTAGAGTCTCGGCCTCAAGCACAAAAGGTGCGTAATTCGATTCCAGGTGCCAGCAATACCCCATTTCACGACACAAGCTTTTAGCTTATGGTGAAAGGTGTATAACAAGGGTGGCCAACACGCAGGCCACATACGGCCTGTTGGGTGTCTACGTGCGGCCCGCGAAGCATTCCTCACTATTTTTTTTGATAACAGTCGTTATAAGTATCCGTTACTTTTTTGAAAGAGGTACTATTTTGAGAAAATATTCTTAAAGAAAACCGAGGAGTTTTGAAACATTTCAAATTCCTATACCATTTTGAAAACTTGGCGACGGGGGGGTAGAAATTTTAAGGTGAAGTAAAATTATAAAATGTTCCATATATGGAGTAAATTGTTGTATGGCCCGGTAGAAAATCTCAATTCTGAAATTTGGCCCAGCTGCTGAAAAGGTTGGCCACCTATGGTGTATGAGATTGTATTTTGGTTTATAACAAAAACCTAGATATATCTAATCTAAAAAAATCTAATATTTTTTTAATTTTATTAACTTATAACATCCTTAAATAATTTAATCACACATCTGAAGTAAAAACAGTTTATTACATATCTTAACAGTCTGTACGGGATATTCTCACTCAATTTTTAAGAGAAAACGCCAAACCAAACAACATCTAGGTTAATAATAGGTCATACTAGATATAATAATGTACAAATTGGAAGAAAAAAAAACATTATAAGCATTTATTTTAAACAGTAAATAGCTTATAAAAAATTTACATAAAATTATACTATGACAATTTAAAAATATAACTATTCAAAATATAACAATTTAAAAATATAACTATTAAATCCAGTGCCCCGTATCACCATTATACTTTCCAACTCTGCATTTTGCACTATGCAATTCATCGGCTTGTTTCCGTTCCACCATTACATCTTTTTGCAAAGTAGGAATTGCAAAGCGCAAAGTGAAAAGAAGACGCCATTCGCAAAGTAAATAGGCAGTTCTGTTCCACCATTACTACTTTTCATAAAAAACTTTGCCAACATAGCAAACCAATATTTTGACATTTCAAATATGCGATTTGTCGTGTTGTGAAAGTAGACGTTGGTTTATATTATAGGTGTTTTAAGTAAATTTGTTATACAATGTGGCGAAAAATATTATTACAAAGGGATGTGGAAGACGGAGTTGTGAGATTTTATAAAAAAAGGATTAATTTACAAGATATTTTGCCCACGCAGTTCCTGGAATATTTTAGAATAAGTAGCACTCAGTGTGAATATGTTTTGAGAAAGTACACGAATTTGGAATGTATACGTCTTATTTGTCTTAATAATTTTAATTATGACTGGAAATTGTTATGGAGATTATTTTGTGATAAAAGTATTGAGTTGGTTATATGCCAGTCTTTCAGTGACCTTGGAAAAGAAGGGGAGAATTGAAATTGGACGAAAGGAAATTGGAATATAAGTGTGTATAAAAAAGTTTTTTTAAAAATATATCCACAGTGACTGTAGATATACTTAACATAAGTGTTTTATTTTAAGTTATCCTAAAAATGTTTATAATTATGTAAAAAATATAAAATATATCCTTTCCCTTTATGCGCAAAGCTATGTCTCAATCATAAAATAGTTCTCATGAATAGTATGTTATATGATAACATAATATCATGTAATAACTATAATCTCATCGACGTTCGTAACCTAGAAAATAATATCTAGAATTCATAATATTTTTTAATTTAGTCGACACTAAGTGAACTCTATCTGCTGTTACAAACATTAAATTATACGGCTTACTTGGCTGACAATGTTGGACTACTTTATAGTAAACATATTCCACTAATACTGAGACTCCCAACAACATCGGAAGTGGCAAAATCACTACATTAGTAGTAAAAACATTGGTTAACACAATGTCAACAGAAAATTTAAAGGTATGTATTCAAGATCTTAGGTATTTTTTTTTTAATAATAGATCAGTAGTAGATTTGCTATTACGATGCCCGTCTACCATTTGGGAGGTCTTGGGCTTGGTTCCCGGCAAATGTAAAAAATTTCACCAGTAATTTCTATATTATTTAAGATAACATCCATACATACGTACCATCACGTCGCTTCCCTTGCAGGGTAGGCAGAAAGGATCGAGCGCCACTTCCTTCTATCCTTACATACATCTTTCGCTTCCGTCACTGTCATACAATTCCTCATGCATGCTCTCCTGTTCAATGTGCTCAACACGTGACCGTCCTGTAGGATTTGATTTAAATGATCTTGCCATTTAATTCTCGGACGTCCACGTCTCCGAGCACCATTCCTCTCAGCCCAATGTATCTTCTTGGTCATTCTGTCCTCATTCATTCTTTCCACGTGCCCAAACCATCTTAACTTATTTACATTCATCCTTGTAACCACACCAACTTTCATTCCACATTCCTTTCGTATATCACTGTTACGCACACAATCTCTCAGACTTTTACCACACATCCTCCTCAACGATCTCATTTCTACTGCATTTATGCCACTTTCATCCTTCTTTAACCATGTCGGACAACAGAGGCTAACGCACTTGCCTTTGAGTTACGAGGTCCCGGGTTCGATTCCCGGCCAGGGCAAAATGAAGAATGACCTTTTTCAAATTGTCCAGGGCCTGGGTGTTACATGTATGTGTTCAGTGCATTGTATATATATATATATATATATCGTCGCGTTAGTACCCATAATACAAGATTCATATCTTAGTTTGGGACTAGCTAGATCTGTGTGAATTGTCTATGCATGTTATGTTATGTTAATTTTTAATTTAGTCGACACTAAGTGAACTCTATCTGCTGTTACAAACATTAAATTATACAGCTTACTTGGCTGACAATGTTGGACTACTTTATAGTAAACATATTCCACTAATACTGAGACTCCCAACAACATCGGAAGTGGCAAAATCACTACATTAGTAGTAAAAACATTGGTTAACACAATGTCAACAGAAAATTTAAAGGTATGTATTCAAGATCTTAGGTATTTTTTTTTAATAATAGATCAGCAGTAGATTTGCTATTACGATGCCCGTCTACCATTTGGGAGGTCTTGGGCTTGGTTCCCGGCAAATGTAAAAAATTTCACCAGTAATTTCTATATTATTTAAGATAACATCCATACATACGTACCATCACGTCGCTTCCCTTGCAGGGTAGGCAGAAAGGATCGAGCGCCACTTCCTTCTATCCTTACATACATCTTTCGCTTCCGTCACTGTCATACAATTCCTCATGCATGCTCTCCTGTTCAATGTGCTCAACACGTGACCGTCCTGTAGGATTTGATTTAAATGATCTTGCCATTTAATTCTCGGACGTCCACGTCTCCGAGCACCATTCCTCTCAGCCCAATGTATCTTCTTGGTCATTCTGTCCTCATTCATTCTTTCCACGTGCCCAAACCATCTTAACTTATTTACATTCATCCTTGTAACCACACCAACTTTCATTCCACATTCCTTTCGTATATCACTGTTACGCACACAATCTCTCAGACTTTTACCACACATCCTCCTCAACGATCTCATTTCTACTGCATTTATGCCACTTTCATCCTTCTTTAACCATGTCGGACAACAGAGGCTAACGCACTTGCCTTTGAGTTACGAGGTCCCGGGTTCGATTCCCGGCCAGGGCAAAATGAAGAATGACCTTTTTCAAATTGTCCAGGGCCTGGGTGTTACATGTATGTGTTCAGTGCATTGTATATATATATATATATATCGTCGCGTTAGTACCCATAATACAAGATTCATATCTTAGTTTGGGACTAGCTAGATCTGTGTGAATTGTCTATGCATGTTATGTTATGTTCATCATTCATGCCAATATTATGTCGCTATTTTTTTTTATCTATAAAAGTGTTATAAAATGAAATTTTTATAAAATCTTACCTATTAATAGTATTGGATTGCAATATTTTGTTTTTCATGTTTTGGTAATCTCATTTTTGACAAGTCTATTGAATGGTCATAATGTTCTCTTTGGAAATCCACAATAATTTTACCATCAGATTGTTGAGATAATTTTGTAATTACGTTTATAAATTTGATTTGAGTCTCTTCCATCGTGACCTGTAAATTTATAAGATAGTTACAGATTTGACCTCAATGGTTTTAAATTGGAATGTTTCAGTGGAAAATTCTCTCCCTCCATATTATATGGCTGTTAAGTAGATGTAATGCAAATACAGTTTTCTATGTATTTTTACTTGCTTTTTTACTTTTATAATATTCACAGGATCAGACAGTCAATTGTAGAACATGACAACAAAATGTGAATTCAATAAGCGGACCAGCAAAGATCCTTAATTTACCTGGAAGTCTTAAAAAAACATCAAAGTTAAATGAATCATTATCAAACAACACTAATAACAGTACCAAATTGCTAACAATTTTCTTATTCGATTAACCAAAAGATCAATTAAAAGTACTAAATTATGATTAAAATGTATAAAAAAACAAGATGAATAGATTCAAATGAATTTATAAAATAATTATAAATTAATAAAACAAGATTAAAAATCAAATAAAAATAATTAATCATGATTAAATGTATTTAAAACAAATGATATAATTATGATGAATAGATTCAAATGAATGAATAAAATCAAGTCAAAGTAATAAATCTTGATGAAAATGTTTTTAACACATAAATTAAGATGAATACATTTAGATGAATGAATATAGTAAGATGAAAATCAATTAAAAGTTAAAAAAAAATGATAAGGTGTATTTAAAAGAAATAAATAAGATGAATACATTCAAGTGAATGAATAAACAGAATAAGTGAATAAAAAATTAATTCAACGTAATAGATTATGAATAAAACGTATATGTAAAGTAATGCAAAATTTATTTAATGGTTAAGGGTTTGAATATTTACCTGTTTTCTTGTTATTTTCACAGTCATACTACCTTCAATGAGATCCAATTTAGCAACTACAAAGTATTCAGCAAGAGCTTTCTGTACCAGAGGCCAACATTGTTTCAAATGTTTTTCATGATAACTATGAAATAATGTGGCGAATGCACTTTCATCCAATAGTCTATTGGGTTTATCTTCGGGTTTAAACTTAGAATCACTCATTTCTAATGTGAGAAATAAAATTACCGTAAAATAATAACTTCAATAACAAATCGAGATTGTACTACGCTCATACACCGTATTTGACAGATATTCTTGAAGGATGTTTGACATTTCGATACATGTATACAGAGCTACTATATCTATGAGTTCCATCTATTTCTATGGGAACAGGTCTCGAAAATAATGAATCGTGGCACCGGCTACCAACTTCGTAACCAGCAAAATGCACTGTTTCCGGTTGAGAAATTTGACAGGTCTGATTTGACAATCAATTGTCATTTTTGTTAAAGCGTCTTTCCGGTTTCTCAAAATTCAAATCAAGCCAAGCATGACGCCAGCAGCCATTTTTAAAAGTGACAAAACTTGCGACAGTCTATATTTCTAGATTTATTGAATTAGAATGTGAAAAAATTATTGCTTACATGATTTTGTACATCTTTGTGTTGCTATCAGGTTAAACATAAAATGTGGGGCACAACTGCTAGTACACCCATAATAAGAAATACTGAGCAATAATGCATGGCATCTTTATGCAGAAATTTTGGGTACCGTCTAACGTGGCAACTTTACCTATCAGTGGCAACTTTACCTACCTCTATCAGGTCTCAAGAAAACTATTCCTTCACAAAATGTATCAGCAGTTGTATGGTCGTTTCAGTTTAGGAATGTGTGTTAATTAACTGGCAATACTAAAAAAAGTTTTCGTTGGCAGCACTGCAATAACTGTCAAGTTATATCTATATTTCTGAACGTTTTGCATGCAGTCATTTCTGGAAGTCTTACCAAATTTGATATAATTATTGTGTAATTACTGAACTGAGGTGAGTCATATTTATATATTCTAAACAGCACATACTTATGAAGATATTAAGATAATCAGAATGTTTTAATTTTCACTGTTTTTGGAAATATTTTACTTTATATTAAAAGTCACATTAGGTAAAGTTGCCACCACTTGAAGTGGTGGCAACTTTACCTAATGTTAGGGCTACCAACATGAATACATATATATACATTTTGATCTACTTAATAATTTTTGTACCGAGTTCGATGGGAAAAAGTGCTCTACGCGTGTTTATTATATTAAATTCAATTAGAAATTTAATTAAAATTAAGTGTGAGTAGGTAAATATAAAAAAATATTGCCGTGATTGGACAGGTGTTCAAAATAATTTGTGGCAGCCCTACAATAAAACATGGATTAGTATGAAAATGTTCATAGAAGCTAAGGCATCTTTACCTACAATCATAAGACAAATTATAATACAAACAATGTTGCCAGGAAATGTATGATTTAAGTTATAAAAATCAAAGACAAGTGTAGAGAGTGTGGTAGGCATGATAATTCAACTTACGTTACACTCTTAATCCCCGTTTATTGAAAATATTGTGAGTGGGTAAAGTTGCCCATTTCCTTCCATCTTTACCTATGATTTATTTTTATCAATAACTCGTTCATTTTTGACTTTTATTTATACGTGTATGCAGAAATTTACAACCTTTTATTATTTAAACTTATATAAAGTCATAATTCACTCTTATGGATATTTATTTCAGAGATATTTTATTTTTTCAAAAAAAATGTGGTAAAGTTGCCATGGTTGACGGTATTTAAAATTGCATAAGAATAATAGTCTACGATTGGGGTTATTTCAGAGAAATTGTAAAAAAAATAGATTCATATATAGTTCGTCGGTAGCCTGGGGGTAGAGTCTCGGCCTCGTGAAAAAGTGGTTCGATTCCAGGTGCCGGCAAACTCCCCTTTCACGACACAAGCTTTTAGTAGCTTACTGAGAAAGGTGTATTTGGGTTTATAACAAAACCCAAATGCATCTTCTTAATATATATATGTATACATAAACGGTGGATTACTCGTTTCGGAGCTACTATAAGGGTAGAAATCATAGATTTATTATTATTATTTGGATGATTTGTAAAGCACCGTTTTGTGAAAAAAAATCCACCTCAAGGACGCTCTTTGCTAATTAAGTTGTGCTTGGATTATTCCGTGTGTAATCACGAAGTACACCTCGGGGAAATCAATATGAAGAACACGGTTCTGACATACTCCCCTTCATGACACAAGTTTTTCTAACTTACTGTGAAGTGTACTTAGACGTATTTGGGTTTATTTCCATAAGCCTAGATTATTATTTTTTATAGAAGGCACACACTGAAATTTATAGGTACCTAGGTATAATATGTACATATGTATTTATAATAATCTTCCACAGCGCTGACAAAGAGAAGCTCCATGCATGTCTCATCAATCGTAGTCCTAGGACGTAGAAATAAAAATAGCTGTTCTTAATATTGTGTGTTTGTTACGTAATATTAGAAGTAAAAATGCTGTGGAGATGAGAGGAGGATGGTTGGTAAAACGTTGCGTGATAAGATTGAGGATATTAGAAGAACGAGTGGATGCAAAGGAGTGTTGTGGATAGAATGCGTGTAAATAAATTGAGATGGTTTGGTCATGTGGAATGAATGGAAGGGTACCTAAAGAATGACAAAGAGGATATCGTCGTTGCATATTCAAAATGTTGTTTGGACTT
This sequence comes from Athripsodes cinereus, assembly GCA_947579605.1. Taxonomy (NCBI): domain Eukaryota; kingdom Metazoa; phylum Arthropoda; class Insecta; order Trichoptera; family Leptoceridae; genus Athripsodes; species Athripsodes cinereus. The sequence goes on along the minus strand of OX388308.1, from coordinate 32,805,378 downwards.
TTTATTGGCATGTGATATTGTTCTTTAAGTATTGAGTTTTAATATTATAAAATTAGAATCACTTTATAAAATGATAATGATGTCATTATAAGCAGTTTATTCTAGAAATGTCAAAACATTTGTGAATTCACATATCCCTTTTTGAATGCAACAACGATAAACTTGTCTGAAAGGAGGGGTGTGAGGAAGCGCAGGCGTCCAAGAACTACATAGCTTGAACATGTAGATCAAATTCTCAAGGATGGCTGTGTTTTGAGTATGAAATCGACGTGCGTGCAGATTGGCTTAGGCTGGTTCAGAGTGATCACTTTTTGCCTAGGACAACATTCACCAATTTCTGTCAAATGTGCTAATGTTTTGAAAGTTGTATTATATACTATGTGTGTGTTAATATTTCACATGTACCTTAGTAATTTTGTATTTTACCATCTGTTGAAATTATCTGCAACCTTTTTGGCCTCTATCCTTGTCTTGTGTTGAGAAACGTTCTCTTGAACTTCGTGTCTCATTCACCAGATAGCACTCGGATCATTCCTTATCCACATTATTTTGGTTCTTGTACCATGGATTATTTACAAATTTTTGATTATGTCCAAATTTCTTTGCACTAATCCTGGATTTTACAAGCACGGAGCTAGTGTGTATACACTCGTAATACATGCTTGTAAAATCCAGGCTTCGTGCAAAGAAATTTGGACATAATCAAATATTTATAAAATAAATAAAGTTTGTGAGAAGGGTGAAGTTAAGAAAGGTGTATGTTTGAGGAGATGGATAACTTAGTGGAAGGTCATTTTGTCAGAAGACTTTTATAAAATAATGTTAGCTTATGGATATTATTTTGTCTTTCAATAATCAAAGTTTCCGTCAGGTTTAACAAGTACTGTATGCCAAACACTAGTCCTGAAATATAAAAATAATAGCTAACTACAGACCATTTTTTTATTTTCTTTCCCTTCACTTAAAAGCCACAAATATAGCATACATAGAGGTGAGTTACTTATTATTATCGAGACCTTTCAACAAGACTATTCAGTTAAATTCCGAAGAAACAGATTGGATGGCATAAATATTATAATATGGTTAGGGGTTTCATTTGCTTCATTCTACCTCTCTGTCGTGGATTAATACTGGCAACTGGATATAAGTTGTCATAATATTTACAGCCTATATCTGTATAGTTGTGGAAGAGGTTTGATGATCTGTATGTATGCATGAAAAACAAATATTCAGAGAAAAATCCTTTATCGTTGTCCTCATCGACAACTCTGAGTTGTACTAGTCTGCAATTAATCTCTAGAATAGAGTTATTATTAACGTGATGACAAATTATAAGAAATTTCCAGAGTAATTTGTGAATTTTATTTAATCCATTATTTTTTTAAATAATACATAAAGCGATTGTTCATTATTTTCCGGGGGGGAAGGGGCTCTGCCCTCCTGCGAGTCACCTAACATGAGCTATGCCCCGGATGTGGTGAGGTTCTTTATAAGGATGATGAAGTGTTATTTTAGTTTATTCCCCCTTAGATATATTTTATACATCATAACGATTACAATAATATTAGGTACTTAGTTAAAAAAAATTCAATGCCAAATTTCTTCCAGGTAACTATCAAAGAACCATGTAAGGGTGCTTTAAGATCTCTTATCACAGAATATACTCACATATTGCCCTATACTGAAGTTACCTAAATATTACATTGTAGAACTCCATAATTATGTAAATAATGCTGGCAGGGGCAAAACATAAAAAATTAAGACAAGGTGTGGAGCTCAGCTCAGTAAACAATCATCCAGGATATGTGGGTCATGCTCAGAATACGTTGAACTTACATCACTTCAGACACTAGGAAATTCTTATCATCAATGGGCACTCCCACAGGATGTGGATGCCCGCAGACTGAGCTCCCGTCCCACAAGCACACCACGGATCGTCCGCAAGCCTAAGCTCAAAGAGCTTGGCTTTTAGCTCCCCGTGGCCCGTCACCAACTGAACAGAAAAGTGGTTAAAGGACAGGAAACGCCTTTTAATCCTCTCTCTCACATCCGGGAGAAAACCGTAGACAATCCTAGCGGTTCTCCCCCGGTCCCATCTTTCTTGCCACACTTCCAACGTTCTCTCTCTAATTCGGCTGAATGCCCTACTTATTCCCCCAATTCCGGATTCTGCTTGAACGGAAACACCGAGATGCTCTACTCTACCATCCGCCTTGATCTTACGTCTGGCCACACTGTCTAAAGTAGCATTCACATTACTTCACTTTGGATGATCATCCAGAGTGTCAGGGTCAAACCTGTTCATCGAAAGTGAACACGTCTGTTCACATTTGTTCATCCTATGCTTTCACTGCCATGTCTACACTCTCACTTGTTATGGTGTTCAATTAATAATAAAAGACTTAAGATCTTGTTGACGACGTTTATTCATGTGTATCACATCTCAGACATGACCAGACAAGTAATGACAGTTGTTCATACCATAGACACATGTGTGTTGGTATTACCCTATGTAACATGTTCCTTTTTTTTTTTTATATATATATTATAGAAATGAAAATACTTAAAACTATACACAGAAACAATATAAACTTAAACTATATATGTAATTACAAATCAAGTATTTTTGGTTTCTTTACTATTCTACCACTTCTTGTTGTATTGATATTGTTATGTGATGTTGGATTAGTTTCATGCTGACATTGCTGACTAATATTATTTGTATTATCTTGATGTAACCCACTTGGCAAAGTTCTCAAACTTGATTTTAAAATATGTTGTCTATTTCTACGATAAAGTGTTCCATCTGATGCCTCTATAATGAAGGATCTTGGTTCTTTACATCTTGCTTTTATTCTTCCTCTTAACCATTTTGATTGAGGTGTCTTCTGAAATAGTACATCATCACCTTCACCTACATATGGTAATAAAGATGCTTTTTTATCATAGTATAATTTCTGTTTTTCTAAACCTTTTTCCTTGTTACTTTTGTAATCCTCATACTTTACTATTCCGGGCTTCAAATGTTGAATTGTTGTTGGAATTTGAGTCCTTAAAGACCTAGACATTAATAGTTGTGACGGTGATGGCAAGTTACCTCTTGGTGTTGTCCTGTACTGTAATAAGGCTAGCCATGGATCACTTTTTGACTCCAAACATTTACTGAATATTTGTTTCACAATTTTTACTCCAGATTCTACCAAACCATTGGATCTTGGTAAATATGGACTAGATGTTGAATGCTCAATGCCCCATTCTATAATAAAGTTTTTGAATTCCACAGAATTAAATGGAGGTCCATTGTCACTATTTATTTCAACTGGAATTCCGTGTCTTGAAAACATACATTTTAAAATTTGTATTAAGGAACCAGCACTTGTTGCACATCTTTCAACTTCTATATAATTAGAATAATAGTCCTCAACCACCACATAAGTGTTTCCGTTAAAATGAAAAAAATCAATCCCTACTTTCTCCCAAGGAAACGTAGTAATTCTGTGTGATATGAGTGGTTCCGGTGGATTAGACTTTCTATGTGCAAGACATGTTGAACAACTTTTCACTAAATTTTCAATGTCGTGTGACATGAATGGCCAAAATACTACTCCTCTGGCAAAACTCTTGGACCTTTCTATTCCTTGATGGCCACTGTGTATCATTTTAAGTATGTCACTTCTTAGTATACTCGGTATGATAACAGAATTGTTTTTAAATAAAAGGCCATCATTTTCATGTATCTCACATCTAAAATTCCAATATGGCATTACAGATTTATCAATGTTTTTCTTATCAGGCCATTCATCCCTGACATACTTTTTTAAAATTTGCATGGTTTCATCATTTTGTGTAGCTTCTTGAAGCCATTGTAAGCGTTCTGTCGATATAGGTAAACTTTTCATTAATAAGTTGACATGAAGAACAATATCCTCATCCATTTCATCTTCCTTAGTTTCTGGTAATGCAGCACGAGAAAGAGAATCAGCAATATACATTTCTGTACCTTTTTTGTATTCCACTTTTAAGTCATATGCCTGTATTCTCATCATCATTCGTTGAAGTCGAGTAGGAACTTCTGCAAGAGGCTTTTTAAAAAGTGTTATTAAAGGACAATGGTCAGTTTCCACGGTGACAACTCTTCCGTAGACATACTGATGGAATTTTACACACCCAAAGACAATGGCATACAGTTCTTTCTCAATTTGAGCCATTCTGCTTTGAGTAGATGTCAAAGTTTTGGAAGCATAACAAACCGGATGACCATTTTGTATTAAAACAGCCCCAACAGCTGACTGACTTGCATCCACTGACAATACCACAGGTTGACTATTATTAAAATGAGTAAGTACAGGTGCTTGGCAAATAATATTTTTCATCTTGTTAAATGCAGTTTCATGACAAGCATTCCAGTCCCATTGTGTTGTTTTCTTTAGTAAATCCCTTAGAATCTCATTTTCAGAAGCCAAATTTTTTATAAATGATCCTAAATAATTAACTAGACCTAAAAAACGTTGTAAATCTTTTACACATTTGGGTGATGGCATATCTAGGACAGCACGGACTTTCTCAGGATCTATTTTTACACCTTCTTCGGTATAGATATGTCCCAAATACTTCACTTCCGTGGCATTGAATGTGCATTTCTTTTTATTAAATTTAATATTGGCTTGAAGAGCTCTATCCAAAACATTTTTTAATTTTTTATTGAGATCAGCTTGTGAATCACCATATATCAGAAGATCATCTACATACACTAGCACTCCAGGCAGTTCTCCAAAGATTTCTGTCATCGTTCTATGAAACAGTTCTGGTGCACAGTTAATTCCATACGGAAGCCTCTTGAACCTGTAACGACCAAACGGAGAGTTGAAGGTACATAAATATGAGCTCTCCTCATCCAATTTTAACATCCAAAATCCACTACTGGCATCTAGTGTGCAAAAATGTGTAGCACCATGTAATTTAGATCTTACTTCATCTTGCGTTGGTATGGGATAATGAGAACGTTTAACTGCTCTATTTAAATTTCTAGGATCAAGACAGAGTCTTAATTGTCCATTTTTTTTCTCAACCAAAACAAGAGAATTTACCCAAGCAGTTGGCTTTGTTACTTTTTGAATCACCCCCATATTTTCCATGTCAGTCAGCTCTTGTTTGAGCCTATCATGAAGAGCAAAAGGCACCTTTCGTGGTGGATCTATTCTTGGCGCTATGTCAGAATTCACATCAATATGACATTCATTTGCTAGACAACCTAAGCCAATGAACACACTTTTATATTCATCTAATAATTCTTTGGTACTCACCGTATTTTCTGAATTTGCCTTTTTAATATTAAATATTCTTTTGACCAAACCCAGTTTCTTACATGTGTTTTTTCCTAAAATTGTTGGTCCCACAACATTTGTTATGATGAAATTAATATGATTATTTATTTCAATATCACTTCCTTCATATTTGCCCAACACTTTTTTCTGTCCTAAAACTTTAATTGCTTCTCCACCATATGGCTCTACACTTATTTTACAAGGTAACAAATCTGTATTTAAATTCAACTTTTTTAAGGTCTCTATAGACATTACATCAGCTTCACTACCAGTATCCAGAAGGCAACTGACTGACTTATTGTTTATATTTAAATTAATAGACCACTCTTTTTCGTGCTTATTGTTAGAGTTTAAGTGTCCAATGAACAAATTTTTTACACTGTCTCTGTCTTCCTCACTTTCCACTTCAATAAATTGTACTTTCTTGGTCCTACAGCATACAGCATAATGACCAATTTTATTACATTTTCTGCATTTTGCTTCTGCGGCAGGGCACTTATATTTGTGTTGTTGTCCACATCTATAGCATTTCTTCTTATTTTGCTGTATTGCATACACTGGCACTTCCTTTACACCATTTATTGACTTGACATGTTCTTGCGTTATTTCCAATGTTCTGCATATGTTTATAGCCTTTTCTAATGTCAAATCAGCTTCTTGCAAAAGCCGTTCCTTCATATATGTGTTTTTTGAATGTAGCCCACATATTAATATGTCTTTTATTAGACTTTCTCTCAGTAAAGAAAATTCACAGGACGCACTTAAATTTTTCAGAATAGTTATGTATTCCTCGACTGTTTCCTTATCTTTCTGGTATCTTGTGAAAAATTTATGCCTTTCTACGGTCAAATTTTTCTTTGGTTCGAAGTGTTGGTCAAACAATGTGGTTAACTCTATATAGGTAACCTTATTGGGGTCTTTATTAAATGATAAAAATACATTGTATCCCCATTTGCCAATCATCGATAGTAAAAGGGCTACCTTTCTTTTATCTGGAGCATCATCCAGACCTGATGCAATCATACAGAGGTTGAACTCCTGGAACCACGTTTTCCAACTTTGGTCTTCATTGCCGCCACTTTGTTGTAAGGCGGTGATATTGTTGAATAAATTTGCCGCCATTTTGACTCGACACAACAACACTGGGAATTTTATAATTCAACAAGACTCTGTGTGACTCGACAAAACAACACTATTTATAATGCAACAAGACTCTTATTAATTAACCCCACACCTGACGCCATGTTATGGTGTTCAATTAATAATAAAAGACTTAAGATCTTGTTGACGACGTTTATTCATGTGTATCACATCTCAGACATGACCAGACAAGTAATGACAGTTGTTCATACCATAGACACATGTGTGTTGGTATTACCCTATGTAACATCACTCATGTTGTATATAGTTTGACATATTTTCGTATAAAAATAATTAAACAAATTCAAAAATGAAAAATAACACTTAAAATAAATTAATATTGCTCTCGACTGCATAATAATTTTGTACATGATTCTGACATTCAATACAAATTCATAGAGAATAAAACAAATAATAAGATGAAATTTGTTTATGGTCGTTTCAGTGAAAGGTCCCTTCATCGAAATTATGACGAGTGGTAATCTCTTTCCTCCGTCATCGCTAGTGATCACTATTGATGAAACGCCTGTTCACACTTGTTCATCTTGGAGGATCATCCGGAGTGATCACTGAAAGTGAACGTATGTGAACGACCCTTCAGACTTCCAAACCGGCAGGCAGTACGCCAGCAATGACTGGAAGGCCATCGCTAGCGGCTGTACGATACGCACCAGTGACGGCGCTTAGCTTTCAAAGCTTAGTATCTTCCGCTCTTGAGCCTTGGTTAAGTGCCAAGACTCACAGCCATATAGAAGGATTGGGATGATGCATGCATTGAACAAGCGACATTTTGTCCTGATGCTGAGTCCAGACGCCTTCCAAACTTTGTTCATGTTATTGAAAGCCCCACTAGCTGCCCCTATGCAGATTGGTAATTCCGATCGGAGATCACCCTCTGGCGTTATGGTTGCTCCCAGGTACCTGAATTTGCTAACCTGAGATATTTGGGAATTACCAACCATTAGTGGGGTGTGAGTACTCGTGCATGTACAATTACATATGTACTCCGTTTTACCAGCGTTGATACGAAGGCCAAGGCGCAAGGAATTTTCATAAAGATAGGTGAATTTTTCCCGGCATTAGACTGTTAAGTTTTTGTGTGATCATGACTGATCATATGGAGACTTATCTGGTTGTACAATGCTGAGAAGTGTGGATGGCAATTCTGCCGCCGCGTATAAAAAAAAATAGCAATATATATATATATATATATATATGTTATTTATTTATTTATAACAAAAATAATACAAACCCAACAGAATAAAAAAAAAGCAAAATATGTCATGTATTTACTTACAATAAAAATAATACAGATTCAACAGAATCTCAGCGAAAATCTCAAAAGAAGTTGACGCAATTTTTCTATATGTATGGCCTTTTATACTATCTTCAGAGTGCCTAATCTTCCAATCACTACGTACATTCTTATCTTTTCGCATCCGCCCTCAAGATATGTCCATCAATGTAACATCGGGATGCGATCAGAAAGTCGCTCTAACATTTCCTATCTCTTCCTGACGTTGTCCCACCTTTGGAATCATGATTTATGGCTTAGCTTCTAAGTACTGTTGAAAGTTAGCAGTCATAATTGCTGACTTTCAATAATACTTTCATCAATTTATCCTCCCTCATATTTATGTAGGTATCTTTCTTATTTTATCTCTATAACGACAAACACACAATTAAGGTACCCATTTCTCACATTTTGGTATTTTTATTTTATTCCTCCTTTCTTATATAAAAACCTTCATCTAATTAACACATAGGTACATAATTAAATTTACTCATACCCTGGAACACCGTGTGAATATTTTTATTTTTTATTTGACGATAGACGGCCAACAACGAGCTAACTGGATTGGCCACAACATCAGGCACCCAGGACTACTCATCGCCATCGCGGAGGGTAAGACCGAGGGCACAAATGGCAGAGGCCAACCAAGAGATGCGTATATTGACCAACTGAAGAGGGACATGAACTGTGGCTCATACGTAGAGCTGAAAAGACTGGCTGAGAATAGGGAGGAATGGAGAAGAAAATCCAAACTCGTTGCAGACCAATCCAATGGATTGTAACTTATTATATATAGACGGCCAATGCCTTTTACATAAAATCATAGTATAATAGGTGAAGTGTTATGTACCTAAGTACCTACTGACCACCCAAATAGATTCTTCTTATCAGCTCCATTTTTTTTCCATGCTCCATTTTACTGTCGCATCTCAACGCAGATTTAGTGTTTCCAGAAAATATTTCGTTCCCACGGACTTAAATCTACAATTCTTTTTACGAAGCCGCGTTGATTGTTTTCAAAACAGGATAATTTAGAGGTAAAGAATTTATAGAACACAGTACTTACAATATAGAATACCAAATGTTAGTTTATGTGAATTATTAAATTTAGTAACGTTCTTATTTTACTTTGAATCAATATAGAATAGGGGGTTGTGAATCCTTTTATGTGCCTGCAAACGACTAGAGCAAATAATTTTTTTCATACAAATATTACATTAAAAAGGTCTTTCACCACTGTGAATCCTTTTATGTCTCTGCAAATGACTAGAACGACTAAATTTTTTCATACAAATGTTACATTCAAAAGGTTTTTCACCACTGTGGATCCTTTTATGTGTCTGCAAATTACTAGAAGAAATAAATTTTTTCATACAAATATTACACTCAAAAGGTTTTTCACCACTGTGGATCCTTTTATGTTTCTTCAAAGAACCAGACTCACTAAATTTTTTCATACAAATATTACACTCAAAAGGTTTTTCACCACTGTGGATCCTTTTATGTTTCTTCAAAGAACCAGAATCACAAAATTTTTTCATACAAATATTACACTCAAAAGGTTTTTCACCACTGTGGATGCTTTGATGTTTCTTCAAAGAACTAGAATGATTAAATTTTTTCCTACAAATATTACACTCAAAAGGTTTTTCACCACTGTGGATTCTTTTATGTGACTGCAAAGTACTAGAAGAAATAAATTTTTTCATACAAATATTACACTCAAAAGGTTTTTCACCACTGTGGATCCTTTTATGTGTCTGCAAAGAACTAGACTGATTAAATTTTTTCATACAAATATTACACTCAAAAGGTTTTTCACCACTGTGGATGCTTTGATGTTTCTTCAAAGAACTAGAATGATTAAATTTTTTCCTACAAATATTACACTCAAAAGGTTTTTCACCACTGTGAATCCTTTTATGTCTCTGCAAATGACTAGAACAACTAAATTTTTTCATACAAATGTTACATTCAAAAGGTTTTTCACCACTGTGGATCCTTTTATGTGTCTGCAAATTACTAGAAGAAATAAATTTTTTCATACAAATATTACACTCAAAAGGTTTTTCACCACTGTGGATCCTTTTATGTTTCTTCAAAGAACCAGACTCACTAAATTTTTTCATACAAATATTACACTCAAAAGGTTTTTCACCACTGTGGATCCTTTTATGTTTCTTCAAAGAACCAGAATCACTAAATTTTTTCATACAAATATTACACTCAAAAGGTTTTTCACCACTGTGGATGCTTTGATGTTTCTTCAAAGAACTAGAATGATTAAATTTTTTCCTACAAATATTACACTCAAAAGGTTTTTCACCACTGTGGATTCTTTTATGTGACTGCAAAGTACTAGAAGAAATAATTTTTTTCATACAAATATTACACTCAAAAGGTTTTTCACCACTGTGGATCCTTTTATGTGTCTGCAAAGAACTAGACTGATTAAATTTTTTCATACAAATATTACACTCAAAAGGTTTTTCACCACTGTGGATGCTTTGATGTTTCTTCAAAGAACTAGAATGATTAAATTTTTTCCTACAAATATTACACTCAAAAGGTTTTTCACCACTGTGAATCCTTTTATGTCTCTGCAAATGACTAGAACAACTAAATTTTTTCATACAAATGTTACATTCAAAAGGTTTTTCACCACTGTGGATCCTTTTATGTGTCTGCAAATTACTAGAAGAAATAAATTTTTTCATACAAATATTACACTCAAAAGGTTTTTCACCACTGTGGATCCTTTTATGTTTCTTCAAAGAACCAGACTCACTAAATTTTTTCATACAAATATTACACTCAAAAGGTTTTTCACCACTGTGGATCCTTTTATGTTTCTTCAAAGAACCAGAATCACTAAATTTTTTCATACAAATATTACACTCAAAAGGTTTTTCACCACTGTGGATGCTTTGATGTTTCTTCAAAGAACTAGAATGATTTAATTTTTTCCTACAAATATTACACTCAAAAGGTTTTTCACCACTGTGGATTCTTTTATGTGACTGCAAAGTACTAGAAGAAATAAATTTTTTCATACAAATATTACACTCAAAAGGTTTTTCACCACTGTGGATCCTTTTATGTGTCTGCAAAGAACTAGACTGATTAAATTTTTTCCTACAAATATTACACTCAAAAGGTTGCTCACCACTGTGGATCCTTTTATGTGTCTCTAAAGAACTTGACTGATAAAAATTTTTCATACAAATATTACATTCAAAGGGTTTTTCACCACTGTGAATCCTTTTATGTCTCTGCAAATGACTAGAACGACTAAATTTTTTCATACAAATGTTACATTCAAAAGGTTTTTCACCACTGTGGATCCTTTTATGTGTCTGCAAATTACTAGAAGAAATAATTTTTTTTTTACAAATATTACACTCAAAAGGTTTTTCACCACTGTGGATCCTTTTATGTGTCTGCAAAGTACTACACTGATTAAAATTCTTCATACAAATGTTACACTCAAAAGGTTTTTCACCACTGTGGATCCTTTTATGTGTCTGCAAAGTACTAGACTGATTAAATTTTTTCATACAAATATTACACTCAAAAAGTATTTCACCACTGTGAATCCTTTTATGTGACCGCAAATCACTAGAACGACTAAATTTTATCATACAAATATTACACTCGAAAGGTTTTTCACCACTGTGGATCCTTTTATGTTTCTTCAAAGAACCAGACTCACTAAATTTTTTCATACAAATATTACACTCGAAAGGTTTTTCACCACTGTGGATCCTTTTATGTTTCTTCAAAGAACCAGACTCAATAAATTTTTTCATACAAATATTACACTCGAATGGTTTTTCACCACTGTGAATCCTTTTATGTCTCTGCAAATGACTAGAACTAATAAATTTTTTCATACAAATATTACACTCAAAAGGTTTTTGACCACTGTGAATCCTTTTATGTGTCTGCAAATGACTAGAACAAATAATTTTTTTCATACAAATATTACACTCAAAAGGTTTTTCACCACTGTGGATTCTTTTATGTGACTGCAAATTACTAGAAGAAATAAATTTTTTCATACAAATATTACACTCAAAAGGTTTTTCACCACTGTGGATCCTTTTATGTGTCTGCAAATGACTAGAACTAATAAATTTTTTCATACAAATATTACACTCAAAAGGTTGTTCACCACTGTGGATCCTTTTATGTGTCTCTAAAGAACTTGACTGATAAAAAAATTTCATACAAATATTACATTCAAAGGGTTTTTCACCACTGTGAATCCTTTTATGTCTCTGCAAATGACTAGAACGACTAAATTTTTTCATACAAATGTTACATTCAAAAGGTTTTTCACCACTGTGGATCCTTTTATGTGTCTGCAAATTACTAGAAGAAATAAATTTTTTCTTACAAATATTACACTCAAAAGGTTTTTCACCACTGTGGATCCTTTTATGTGTCTGCAAAGTACTACACTGATTAAAATTCTTCATACAAATGTTACACTCAAAAGGTTTTTCACCACTGTGGATCCTTTTATGTGTCTGCAAAGTACTAGACTGATTAAATTTTTTCATACAAATATTACACTCAAAAGTTTTTTCACCACTGTGAATCCTTTTGTGTGTCTGCAAAATTCTAGAACGACTAAAAATTTTCATACAAATATTACACTCAAAAGACTTCACATATTTCTTTCCATCATTATTAGTCACACTACGAACATTCCTGCGTCTCGTTTCATGAGTTTGATTACTTGGACCTGGAGCATACTCTGTAATCATTGAAGATGTACTGCTCACTGTCACATTGTTAGCTCTCTCGCATTCAACTTTTATATCAGGTTCGTGTATATCAATATCTCCATACGGAACTGCATATCCAATGTCACATATTCCTTCCTCCGCAGGTTCACGTTTCACTTTGATGTTCGCCAAAAAGGTTTCGATTTCATCATCTTCCGTGATACATATTAACATGTCACATAAGACGCACTCATCCTTTTGGCAGTCTGCAATGTTGTGTTCACCAGCATTGGTTCCCTCCATCGTGTGTTTGATTTGAAGCTGGGCCACAATATCAGTATCAGAATGCACTAATTTAATTCAAATGTATCCAGATGAAATCACTAGGAAGTTTGTGTATCTAATTAGTTAATTAGTACAGATTACAGAATGCACATGTCAACATATCTTTTAGGCCGTTGTTATTATTATGGCAAAGGCTATTATTGACGAGCGGCTAATAGACATACAAATACTTCGAACATCGTACCGTACCATAGATTACCGCACCGTACATATTGCAGCTGTCAAATTTAAAGTGTATGGGATGTATTCACCATTATTATTTAAGGTTAATTGCGATGTCATTTTGTTTTTAAAATCAATTGCAAATTAAAGAAAAAATGTTTTTATAATTATATAGGAGCTAAATTGCGTGCTAGCCTTTATTTATGAAGAGATATTTGTTCATTTATTACAAAATGAAAATATTATCTTCACTAATTTGGTATGAAATTTGCATTGATGTTTTGTATTATATTTTATGTAAGTAAATTTGTTTTAACTAGGTAACTCAATGTGTCGTGGTTAGATGGAAGAAATCACTTTATAGTGATAATCTCGCCACTGCATATCGTCCTAGTTTTTTTTAAATTTATATTGTTTTGTTAACACTTACATAATGATGTGCAAATAGAATAAATATATAAATGAAAACGCACAAATAACAAATGTTTTATAAATTGAGATGAAGGTAGATATTATAAATAATTATTTTGTATGCCCTGCATAAAAAAGTTAAACACATTTAAAGAACACCTTTGAATGACATTAAAAAATAGTGTTACTTTACGATTCATGACGTCAACAACTTGGGTTCCACGTTTGATTTCCTCATTTCTTATTCTATCACTAAGGCTCACACCCAGCATATGTCTTGCCAGGGATCGTTGTGTGCACCTCAACTTTTTCAGGTGATTGACCTTGTTTCTAGTCAATATGTTGCCACAGGTAGGACACATTGCTCATCGACTACGTTTTAGACATATTTGAACTTGCTTGTTCTCGTAGATGAATTTAAGTTTGCCATAAGCAGACCAGCCAAGCCTTATTCTTGGCAACTCCGCTGTATGGCTATCTTTACCATGTTTATTTTTGTGTCCCAAATATTTATCTACCATATTATCTGCATTCTTCTTCAGCTATAAAGGATGTCCTATACTTCAGCATTAGTAGGAAAAACCATTATCAACTTAAAGATAAGAAGTGAAACAGTGTATTATTATTGTTATTAGAAAATGTTGAAACACAAGAACTCCAAAAAAATATACCACGCTGTAAATCTAGTATGTTTATTCAAACACTTGACTTTCCCTAATCAGAATGGGGTGTGTCATAAAAAATCAAATTGCACATAAATGTAACATCCTTTTTACTAAATATTTATTTTAGAAATCAATGATTTTAACATATTTATTTGAATAAGTCAATTGAAACATCATTGGTAATATAAATAAAAGTAATTTTGTTGGCAACAAAATAAAAATAAAATTTGCTAATAGGTTTAGTAACAGCCTTTAGGCTTGACTAAACCATTATACAGCTGTATATATTAGTATTATAGATAAATGTATAATGATAATAAACAATTAATTGTCAAAATAAATTTACATATAGCCTTGAGGTCTTATTTATAGGTCGAGGCATGGACCCTCAAGGTTAATACCATTAACCGCTTGGAAGCGTTTGAAATGTGGATCCACTGAAGAATGTTAAGAATATCTTGGACTGACATGACAAGTACCTAGCGTTGAAGTATTACGTAGAGCAAATGCTCATAGAGAATTCTCTATTTCACAACAATCAAGCTCCGTAAAACTTCATATTTTGGTCACATAATGAGAGGAGAAAAATATGCCATCCTATCTGGTCAAAGAAGGGAAGATTGAGGGCTGTAGAGGGGTTGGAAGAAGGCGGCTTTCCTGGCTCCAGAACATTCAGGAGTGGACCGGGATGAGAGGTGTGGAGGAGCTGTTTCGTGCTGTTCAGAACAGGAAGGATTTCTCCCAGGTGGTCGTCAACGTCAGGGAGGGGGACCCGACAAGACACGTAGAGAAGATAAAGAATAGGTTTACTGAAAAACATTGCCTCAAGGCTATATGTAAATTTATTTTGAAAATAAATTCTTTATTATTATTATACATTTATCTATAATAAATACAGGTGTATAATGGTTTAGTCAAGCCTAAAGGATGTGTTGAATATTCGAAATGAAAAACACACTTACAGTGCAATTTTACTTGATTGACACAATTATTTTATAACAAGAAAAAGGTAGTTCCTTTTTAAAACACAATACATATATAATATACAAACTATAGATAGTAAAACTAATTTACATATTACCAACATGCCTCCTTAAATTTATATTCTATACTAAGTATAATACCATCCTGATCAATAACTTATAGCAGAAAGAAACACTTGTTTCAAATTACCTAATTTAAAATACATAACAATAATTCAAACAATGTTCAACATTTTTATAAACTTATTTTTACCTATCCCGTGGAGCACCCGGTAAAGAATTGGTCTCCCACTCTTCTCCATAAGTTTTCGAGTGTCCTGTAAAAGGCAGGTGTTTGAAAAAATAAGACATTTTACATCTTAAATTCAGCGATGAGGTTTGCCACCCATCCTGAATGTCTTAATTTTATATTGGCATGGAGAAGACAGCTTGCATGTTTTATATGCAGCTGGTCTGCTGTCTACCCCACTTGTGGGATATGCCATGATGGTATAGTAGTAGTATTTTTACCTAAAGCTTTTGTTAATAAATCTGCAATATTTTCATCTGTATTTTCTTTACTTACATCAATTATTTATTCTATCACCATAACATTCATTTACAAAGTGAAAGAGTACCTCAATATGTTTTGAAATCTCAGTAAATTTCCATATTTTGCTATATAGACCAAGCTCTAGAGCAGTGTTTCCCAACCTTCTTCATGCCATTCCCCACCGTAGTCATTTCATAAGTCATATGCCCCACCGGCCTCTTTTTTAATTAAATTTGGTAAATTTTCAATAATATGTGCAAGCGCGGTGCCCCAACTCTGAGGCGTGATGCCCCACCGTTGGGGCGTACGGCCCACCTTGGGAATCACTGCTCTAGAGGGAAGTGCGTATGTAAAATATGAGGACTGAGTTCCATGAATGCAGTTTGGTATAGAATAGCTCAGAAAATGATAATATGGATCTTGCCGGATCATTTTATGGTCCAATTTTTTTTAGCCCCCCCCTCCTTCAAATTTGTATGAAAATCGATGGAGTACATGCTATAAAGTAATTTTATTGACTATACTGCTATCCCATCATGGCATATTCCACAAGTGGGGCAGCCAGCTGACCAACCAAATGTAATAAACATGCAAGCTGCCCTCTCCGTGCCAAAAAAAATAAAAATATAGTTCCATATAAGTGTTTGTACTGTAGCCGTTATCAAATGTAAGGTATCTGATGTGCAGATCATTTCTTCAGGATATACTTCTTCCATGTATGCACAACTGTAGAGGGGACATGGAGAATACAGATAATGCCCACAGAGTGGAATGAAGGAAATATATGCCCTCTTCATAAGAAAGGGGATCAACTACTCGGTGGTAATTATAGAGCATAACTCTCTTAAATGCATCATATGAGGTGCTCTCATCCATTTTATCGAGAATTTGGCACGGAAAGGGCAGCTTGCATGTTTGTTACATTTGGTTGGTCAGCTGACTACCCCACTTGTGGAATATGCCATGATGGGATAGCAGTATAGTCAATAAAATTACTTTGTAGTATGTACTCCATCGATTTTCGTAAAAATTTGAAGGGGGGGCTAAAAAAAAATTGGACCATAAAATGATCTGGCAAGATCCATATTATCATTTTCTGAGCTATTCTCCACCAAACTGCATTCATGGAACTCGGTCCTCATATTTTGCACACTCAACTAAGTTATCTTCAGAAATAATATTTTTTTTTTTATTAATTTAAACAAATGAATAAATAAATAAATTAATATCAAATATTTGCAAAAAAACTCTTTATAAAAATTATTTCATTTACTGCTTCGGACAACTATACATATTAGGCAAACGTAGAAGATTTTGTAACACTACTTTGTTTCTTAGATTTCCAATATATAACATTACCATATAAT
This sequence comes from Athripsodes cinereus, assembly GCA_947579605.1. Lineage (NCBI taxonomy): Eukaryota > Metazoa > Arthropoda > Insecta > Trichoptera > Leptoceridae > Athripsodes > Athripsodes cinereus. Next base: position 32,788,422 of record OX388308.1, on the reverse strand, counting down.
CTTATAATATAACTCGTAGTAGACTTTTAATATTATCGCCTGCCCAATCTGCATCTACAAAACAATCTAATATTTCAACATTTTCTTTACTCTTATACATTTATTTTAAATCCTTAGTACAATACAAATATTTCAAAATTCTCAAGGCATATTTGAAATGAGTTTCATTGTAACAATTTTGAAATCTGCTTAAGCAATTAACACTAAAACTAATAAACATATATACCCCAACAGCCTTCAGCGGCAATAAGTTGAGACAGTGCCAGGAAGAAGAAAATATATATATTTTTAGATTAAATATACGTTTCATATTCTATGTTTTTTTTTTTTATCAAAGGTATATTTTTTGCATACCTTTTTCTCAATTATATGTTTTTTTTATTGTTATAAATTGTTTTTATTTTTATTTACTGTGTAAAAAGCTATACCTTTAATGTTTGAAAATTAAATTTTTGTAAATATTAGTTCTTTTTATTTCCTCCCAAGTCTAATAATGCGACTTACAATGTAGAGCAGCTTAGTTAATGGCTTGTCTATTTTGCAAGGAATTATTTTTTCAGATAATATGGTGTGGAACAGTTTGTAAAAATCTGCATATAATAAGTCAGACTAGTTTGAAGAATATTCATGGCTCCAAGGTGTAATCTCTAAAGACGACTATGATAAACTATTATATTAATCCTTGAAAAATGATCTAGAAAAAAATAGTAGTGAATGTATGGGAGCTTAATACCTGTGCCTGATTTAGGCACTTTCATAGAGGGGCAAGGGAGTCTTATATCATGTGTCGTTAATCACATCAACACACTTGGAATTGGCTTGTTTTCTTCTTAGTCGGTTACGAGGACCGTGATCATGGCTTGTGTTACTCTCCTAACTAAAAATTTGATTTTACTGTCACTAAATAAGTTTAATTAAACCTTATCGGCTTAGAACAAAGTAATTGTGATGACATGTCAATTTTATATTTTGATTTCTGTTGTACCATGATTTATAAGAAAATAACTTTGCTGCAATTTGCCACCTTTTCTCCCCCATCCCCTGCTTAATCCAGTATTGAAAATCTTCAAAAGATGTTCATAAATAGTTGAATATGAAAAAAAATCTAATAAAGAGCACCAACATCTCTCATAACGACCTCAATGGGAGCTGATTGATTTTTGGAAGTTTTATGATTATTTATATATAATTTTCACATTTTTCCTTATGTACAAGAATTTTTCTGCCACTTTCGTTTATTGTAATACATTGTCCAAATGATAATTTCGATCAGAGTGATACAGATCAATTACTAAATTTATGCAAATTGATTAGACAGCAATAACAAGTAATCATTAATAAAAAGAAATACCCTACACCTATGTAAGATATTTGTAAACTTCCTCATACTATAAGCTTTCAGATCTGAAAACTTAAATAGGGAAAAATATGTGATTCTTCATAAAGAAAATAAAACGAAAATTATATACCTACTGCAATCAGTGACAATACGAGATAAAATTGACATATTATCTACATTTGACAGCTGCAATAAGTATGAGCATAGATTTTTATACTGTATATAAATCTATGGGTATATATATAATGAGTTACAATCCATTGGATTGGTCTGCAACGAGTTTTGACTTATTTCTCCACTCCTCCCTATTCTCAGCCAGTCTCTTCAACTCCATATATGAGCCACAGCTCATGTCCCTCTTCAGTTGGTCCATATAGGCGTCTCTCGGTCGACCTCTGCCATTTGTGCCTTCGGTCCTGCCCTCTGCGATTGCGATGAGCAGTCCTGGGTGCCTGATGTTGTGGCCAATCCAATTAGCTCGTTGTTGGCAGATTCTTTTGAGGAGTTGCCTTTTTTCGCCAACCCTGGTTAACACTTCTTCGTTTTCGACGTGTTCCGACCAATGAATCTTCAGCATGCGTCTATAACACCACATTTCAAATGCCGCTAACCGTCCGCTTTCCCTCTTACTGATGGTCCACGTCTCGCATCCATATAGCAGAATGCTCCACACAAAGGCTTTAGTGAGATTCTTCCTCACGCTTAGATCAATATTAGGGGATTCTAATATTTTGGATTTTTTGTTAAAGGCAATTCGTGCCTGGTTTATTCTGCTCACAATTTCTGATTTGGAGCGTCCGTCCTGGTTTATTCTGCTGCCCAAGTACACGAATTCTCTTACTTGTTTGATGCTCACTCCATTTATGGCAATGTTCGCAGTCGCTTCCTCCCTTCCAACGACCATACATTTTGTTTTATCTTTATTTATTTTCATGTTGTACTTTGACAACAGTATACTTTCCATTTTTCCTAAGGCTTCGTTCAGCTCCATCTCGGAGTCTGCGAGCAGTGCTATGTCGTCAGCATATCTAATCATGTCAACCTTTTTCCCATTTATTTTTACTCCTGTCCAATTCTTCATTTCTTCTCTGAGTTCATCAATAGCTTGCTGTATATAGCAGTTAAAGAGTGCTGGCGACATTGAGCATCCCTGTCTTACACCTTGTTCTACTCTCGCTTCTGCGCAGCTCTCTCCGCTTTTAATTACAGCCATTTCATTCTTGTATAGGCTCCAGATTGCTCTTCTGTCCTTATAGCTCATTCCTATCTGGTTTAGAGTCTTAAAAAGTTGTTCCCATTCTACTTTATCGAATGCTTTTTCTAGGTCGATGAATGCTACATACGTGTTTCTATTCACTGTTATTCTCTTTTCAAGAACAAGTCTTAGACTCAGAATTGCATCTCTTGTACCTGTCTCTTTGCGGAATCCAAATTGATCTTCTGAAAGTGTTTCGTTTATTTTATTTTCCGCCCTTTTCATTATAATGTTGGTGAGTATCTTAGAAGCGTGTGATATCATGCTTAATGTTCTGTGTTGTTCGCACTTTGTCGTGCCTGTTTTCTTAGGTAGCGCTCGTATCAGACATTTGGCGAAGTCCTCAGGTATCTCTCCTGTGTTATATATTTTGCAGACAAGCTTATACAAAGTGTCAAGCATGCCGCTTCCTGCGCATTTAAGCAGCTCTGATGGAATTAGGTCAATACCTGGTGCTTTGCCGTCTTTCAATTTTGATAAGGCATTATCTATGGGTACGAAGTGCGAAGTATTTGTATGGCCATTAGCCGCTCGTCTATTATTGTCCGTAATTACATAGAAAAAAGAAAGAAATTATAAAATTTATCTATGGTGAACTTTTCCATAGAGAAATTGCAAAATATGTTTATGGTTAACTACACACTAGCACGAGCGCCTAAATCCTCTATCGTCATGGATGTATGTAGGTAGGGGATGGAACGTTTATAGTAATTTGTATGAATGACAGCGAAGCCAAAAAGTGAGGAAGGGAAATCGACGGTGGCCATTTTGTATGAAACACTTTATTTAACATTTGTATGGGCACTGTATGGAGATTATTCACACAGTATCAGAAAACATTATATTTACTTCTTAAAATAATTAAAATGCCACATAACTTAATATTTTCATATACATGATGAAATAGGGAATAGGATGAGTTAATAAAATTGAGTATTTCATTTCAAAATCATTATTTATTTTTAAACTTTGTTTTCATATACACACAATATGGAGAGAATGAATGACAATTGAAGGATATATCTAAATGAATAATATAAAACACACGAACTTGCAAATGAGCGGGAAACTCAGGATATTTCGTAAGAATGACGTTTTTCACCAACCTCGCAGAAAAACGAGATGTTTTTGAACACAAAACACTACGTTTACTTGGTGTCAAATATTGGATAATGTCCAGTTTCTCCTTTCTGGATCCTTTGGAAAACTACAAAAAATGATTTTGTTTATAAACATGCGATAATATCATTAACCTGATCAGATTTGTATGCATGAAACATTTCATTCTAACGGGTAAACAAACCAAACATCAGATTGTAGGTTCTTTGTATTGTCAGATGACAGAATGGAAAACAAGTTACATGTGTAGATATAGGAGAATAAGGACAGATAATTATATAGAACGTTTATAACATTATTATGATCATTTATAAGTATACGAATTATAATATAAACGACTTTAAAATCGCAATATATTAAGATAAAAACTACAATACAAAACAACTTACCGAAAATATGACAATCCTGAATCCTGCGAAAGTTGGATTGGATTTATAACCACAACCATTTATAGCGCACATCACCATGTTAATCATAAGATGATTCCTATTCTTCTAGATATAAAAACAAAAACCGATATGAAAAATTCAACTGATGTGCAAAAACTTGAAACATTTTTAAAACAACTAAACATACAAATACAAGGGTTGGTTCATGGGAGCATAAATGTCACTCGGCGTCGTTTGACCTGAACGACCATGAAGTTGCAGTGAGTGGTGAATGTAATCCGGATAATCGTGAATAACTTAGAGCGTTTTATGACCCAATGTTATCGTAATGGCGCCATTATTTTTTACGTCTTTTTATTATTTTTTTATTGCTTTTATAACTTTAAAAAATTTTTTTTTTTTGGATTTACTTTTTGTTATAATTTCTTAAATTCGCCGACGTGTAAAAGACGTAAATTATGAATATATTTAAATAATTAATATTTTTATTATTATTTGACTGGCGCCTTTTTATAGTAGCATTCAAGTACTTTTGTGTTTCTTTTAAATGATAAAAATATTTTTGTCTCTAACGAAGGAATAAATTATTTTAATAGGTATCTTTAAAATTAACAGTTAAAGTAATAACTACTTGATTAGTTTATAACTAATTGCTTTATACTTTTTTTTTAAATTATTCCATTATCTAACTTTCTGAGCTTGTATACTTCCCAAATACTTGTTACAAGTTTATATCCTAAATTTATCCAAACGAATTCACTGAATCAGCGTCAGAAATTATAAATGACAATTACGCAGAAATCGAGTATATTTTCTGAGACTATAATTCTTATTTTGTTACACATTTTGAAAACATAGTAACATACAGTACATGAACACTAGTGATGGGCGATATATCGATATACGATTCGATTATATCGATAGTTCAGAACAATGCGATTATTCGATAGTATCGGAACAAGTCGATTATTTTAATCGATTATTATAAGTCGATTATTTTAATCGATTATTATATCGATTATTATAAGTCGATTATAACATCGATTATTATAAGTCGATTATAACATCGATATAATATATCGACTTGCACAAGTCGATTATAAATGTTCGACTTTTGATCTACCCCTTCAATAATTCGACTTCGACTCGTGTCAGTCGGTTCTTAGAATTCGATTTCAATACAAGTTGATACTTGCTACTAAAAGTATAGTTGGATATACGGATGAACCATGGCCAATATGCATTTAGGTACCTACCTACCTAAGTATAATACAATATTATATTCATACACGACGCCGTGCCGGACAACACCACAACGATGATGCAGTCAGTCAAATGATTAGTGATCGCTCCATTCCTTGCAATTTTTATAACCTAATAGGAAAACCAAGTAACTGCCAGAAAATAATAATTTAGGAATAATTTAAACTTCTAAGATAAAATTTTGTGGAAGATTTTATTTTTATTTATTTATTCAGTCATTCTTAACTGTACATTGATTACAAACAATTACATAAAAGGTATACATTCAATACGTATTTTTATTTTAATAAGGATAAATAATTACATAAAAAAATACATGCATTACAATGTTTCATAATATAAAATCATATAACCTAGGTCCTAAAATACTCCCGAACATGGATTGAAATATAATTTCCGCTATATTACTAAGCTAATGAAAATGAGTGGATAGCAACAAATACAAGTATTAATTATAATAAATAAAAAATTACTATACCTACATATTTTTATTGTTTAGCAGATGTAAGTGATGTCTATTTATTGTACGGTACGGTATTTAAGTAGTTCACGTACAAATAAGTTAACGAGTAGAAGTACATTGTCTGCTTATTCTCCGAAAATACTTTGCTTTACTTGATTAATAAATTTCTTCGTTAGATTATATGTAATATCTTTTAAAGAGCGTTACTAGGTTTTACTATTAAGCTGTCTACAAGTAGAAGATCTCTTAGTAAAAAGAGAGACACTACTCGCGTAGTTACCTGAACAATTTTGTAGGCAATATTAATATGAGAACGTGAGCATTCACATTTCACAACCGCATCCTTCAACGCATAAAAACAAACTGAAATAAAGCGTGAGGAAGTGAAAGGGGAGTAGATGCGTACGTTTCGTTGAATCGTTGACGATAGTTTTGTACTTCGTTTTTCCGAATATAATACTATCGTAAGACACGAAAATAACCGACTTCAAAATAATCGATGTTTGTGTTATTCATACCGCGCTACAAATAATCGATACTACTTCGATATATCGATTATTTTTTACAAGCGAAGTCGATTATTTATATCGATTGTGAATTGTGAACGACTTCGATTATTTCGATTGTAAAATATGATACTATCGCCCATCACTAATGAACACTATGAATGCGTACTGGCAGTGTATAGGTACTTTCAAAATATGCGTCGTCGACTGATCACTCGGTGACTGTCTGAACGCAGCCCAAATGCGACGCACCGAACAAAATTTATTTCTTACAAAATGGTCGTCATTCCCCTCCCCGCGCAGCTACAAAATGTTTACCAAAGTGTCTGTCCATTACTCTATTTAGGTCCATGTCTATCGTACCCCCCACCACTTTTATAAACAGTGGGACAAGTAGCGACATCTCGCAACACTAGAGTAAACTAAACTGACAAGTAATTTCTTTTGACATTCCGTGAAAGATTCGCGCGAAAATTCAAACCCGGTTTTTGGTACTCGGTGGTACAAATAATCATTACAACGAAATTCGCGCTAAATTCAAGATTACGTCTTTTAATACCTTCCTCTTCATTTATTATAATGCAACCTGTTCTAGAATGATACACATCACTTGTATTCGATTAAATTCACCCTACAACTCTCCTCTCGGGAGAAGAGGGCAGAAACCAGCCTCCTCCATTCAAAGCATCTTTGTTTCAAACAAGTCACCTCTTTCTGCGATATTGTTAGCGCTCTCATGTCGTTGTCATAGAACGGTGTACTGTGAAAGAGGATTGTCGAAACCCTTATGGACAAAAGAATAGTGGTCTTTTTGGTCAACTATCACTGGATATTCTCAGTGAAACGTAATATCTCAACTAGGAACATTGCTTATATGCACGCATTTAATTCAAAACATAATCAAAATCACATTAAAATATTGTGTTTACGTTTACAAACATCAGTGCTGTAATAATTACTCTGGGTTTGTTGGAAGCCATCGCATTCTAGAGATAAATTCGTCATCTACACATTGAATTTATTATATAACACTCTGTATTGATTTATAATATTGAAGATAAAGATAAATGGGTACCTAATAATATTACCAAAGTAAATTATTTTCAAATATGGAATGTAATAGTTATTATTTTATTGAAGTGGAAAAAGAAATAGCGCCTGGAGGATGATCTCTATGTTCATCAAATACACGATTACAAGCAGCTTCTCTATGTTAAATTCAGGCCATTCTTTTTATCACAATAATTATTTATGGATTAATACACGAAGCTCCCTGTTTTGGTGTTTTCATGCAATATGTCCCAGAAGAAATCATATATGAGGATTATTTTTTTATAAACTGAATTGAAGTGAGTGGTTGTAAGACTGATATAAAAATTAAAGTGAATGGGCTATAATTTTCTGAATATTAAGAAAAGTCTTTTAGAAAGGTTCTTACTTAATAATTAGTTAGAATCTTATGAACCAGTTTATTATGAAATCATATACAAAAAAAAGCATAGTTTGTAGGAATGAAGCAATATTGTTATATTCACTTTGACTGTACACCCTACTTTTTGCTTTGCTTAATTACTCGCAAAGGAATGGATGGCTTTTACAAAACTATAAGAGAAATTTTAGTTCTCTGTTCCGATATCTCTTGCCAAAGGCATGCCAGCGCTCCTATATCTCTAAGTAATTAGAGAAAGGAAGTGTACTTCTATTCTATTCACCCTTTATTCTCCTCTCCGGAGCAAAGTACTTACCTTTATAATATTATGTACTTATATGGTTTACTAAAGGAATGCTCATTGTGTCGTAATATATTATAAAATAAATGAAACAATTTTTAGTTATTCTACGTGACTTTTTATTAATTAGCTAGCCGGCTTTTGAGAGCTTCCGCTCTCTTCGTCAGGCTAAAGCAGTGTTGTAATATATTTCTTCTACCTTAACTAATAAAGCAGATAAATGTCAAGCATGATAGCCAGAATTAATCATTGTTGTATTCTTCAGCATAACATGATGGTTGCAAGATACATGAACAATGGTAGGTACATTTAAAATATACAAAGAGTGAGTTCATAACTATTTTGTGATATCTCCCAACTAACCTTTCTAAAGATAAGGCATTTGAATATTGAGATGTTTCAATAAAGATGTTCCTCAATGATAAAATTATTTTACACCTGGACCTAGCACCAACATAGGCGTAACCTCTAGAATATCACACGGTTGCTCAAGTGAAAGAGAGTAATTTCCCTATAAATAGGGAAATAATATAGAGGAACCTTTACCATTTATTATACTACGTACGGAATAAATTATTGTACATAAGAGAATTTCTGATTAAAATCACCGCATACTAGATGGAGTAGGTGTATATAAAATGGTGTTTGTTCAATAAGGCTATCACTAGAGGTAATGCATTTTCATAAATAAAAAAAAGATTTGTATTCATTACCTCTAGTGATATCATTTTTGTAAAGAAATTTATAGTTCTGAAGGTACTATACATACAAAAAAAAAACAGCGTTATATGAAAATATGTTGTATTTTTATAAATCACAAATCTCATAAGATAAAGATAAAAACATTGTGTAAATAAGGAATAATAATTAAAATATATACAATATCTAAAGAACTACAGGAACACATAATATGAATTGGAACACAGTTACTATTTTAAAATATATTTATTGGGATTACAACGATTCTCAAGAAAATATCAATTGAAAAACATTTTTAGTAACATAATAAATTTGTACACCACATCTCGTAGGAGAAGAAACAAACAATATAAAATGAATAAACACCATCTCTAGAGATCCGCAATACAATATCAATTGGAAAACATTTTTAGAAACATAATAAATTTGTACACCACATCTCGTAGGAGAAGAAACGAACAACATTGATAAAATGAATACACATAATACCATCTCTGGAGATCCGCAATATAATATCTGTTTGTAATCAATGTACAGTAAAGAATGAATAAATAAATAAAAATAACATGGAATTTTACAAAATCAAAGGCACATAGATGAAGAAAAAAAAAGATACAATCATTTAGCAATAGCGGTGGTCTTCTGCTGGGTCACTTGATATCACCAAAGCAGGCATTTCTTTCAACATTTTCTTTGTTTCTTCTCTTTCACCATCTGTAAGTCCTCTTAAAGTCAAAGATCTCTTATTTTTTGTTGAAAAAAATCTCTGCTGTGGTTCTATGTATTTCAAATTTGTATTATCTTTTTTCGTAAAATCTTCGTTTTCGACTTCTTTTGGCATGTTCATCAAATTATTTAAAATACTTAAATGAAAGTTTATATTTTCTATTGCGTCTTCATTAAGTTTATCAATATCCAAGGACTCTAATTTTGCATATATATTATTGAAATTTGTAATTAATTTACTGCCTTTGTCACATTCATTATTTTTTTTATAAGAATTACAAAACATATCCAATTCAGCATTAAAATCCGAATTAGGTATATTTTGTTTCTCATTTTCTTTTTGTGGTACCGTTGTTTTATTTATTGCCACATAATGAATGTGTTTGCAAATACTATTGTTTAACGTATAATCAGTACAATTACATTTATAAATGTGGCAACATATATCACACATTCTACACACATTTGTGCAACAGTTTGCTTCTTGAATTTTTTCAATTCTGTATGATGTATTGCTGTCTTTTTTTACATGCCACATTCCACCAACATGTTCAACCTGGTAGTCTTCCATTCGTTGTGCTGAGCAATGTCTTATGAATATCTCCCTTGTGTTGTTAGTATTTTTGCCCTTGATTAATTTGACTAACCTTTCGCGACATTTTTCTTTTAAAAATTGAAGAATTAAAAATAATGCCTTGTCTAAGCGTTTAATTGTTCATCTATCAGCATACACATATTTCAATGTTTTGTGCATTGATTCAAGATGCATATTTGTGTTGACATCTTTTGGGTCTCTATAACAATATGCCCATTTTTCAACATTATGTGAATATGTGCTTACAAAATATTTGCCAAATTCACAGGTGTCACTGTCACCCATTAATAAATTGACAGCGCCATTTAAACAGTTGTTAAACTCTGCTTTGTCTCGGCATTGCTGCTAAATTTTCAGGGTTTTTTTTACATTCATTCTTTTCTCCAATGGCTTAATTTTGGACAAATTGATTTGCCAGGCCCGGTCCACATGCCAAGCACACAAAAAATGATTGGTATCACCCATTACTGACACCCATGCATTAATGTATGCCATTGCCATATCCGTCATAAATATCTTTGGTTTAATTTCACCTGAAACAAACATAATATACATGTAATTTTGTTACAAAATCAAAACACTAAAAAAACTAATTTGAAGTGGTGAAAATATTGGACGGGGATAGCGAGTAAGGTTACACAAATGTATACTGTAATGATTACATAAATTTATTACTACTACGGTGCACATTTGTATGATATACAATCACAAATGCTACTGAACAAATAGAATGAAGATTACAAGTTTAGAAATTTGTGTTTATTAAATTTCCACCCACTAATTAAGATAATTTTGTTGTATATTATTTAACTATGTTTATTTTTTGTACTAATTCTGACCAATAAAGTTTTATTTATTTATTTTCATGAATCACACTTACCAATTTTTTCTTTAATATGTTGGAAAAATAATTTGTAAATGCTTGTGTCTTTCCTATTTGTAAACATGAATGATACAGGAAAACCTTGGTTGTACTCATCCAAAACCATGATTGTGGTTAATTCAAAGTCATAAGCATTCAGTCCATGAGTTCCGTCAATGGTAACTGTTCCATTCCCAAATTCAGAGAGCATGTACTTTTGAAATTTGTTCATTATAATAAGACAAAAGTCTTGTTTATCAAGTAATGGTGACTCCGTATCTTGTTTCTTGTAAAATAAAACTGGATTTTCATCTCCTTTTGATAAGTTCTCCTGGACCCATAAATCAACAGATATTGAGTCATTTTCATGGCACTTTCCTTCCTGTGTTTGTATACCGTAACTCTTCTTAATATTGTAAACATCTCTACTGGTAATTAAATCTATTCTTTTGAGATGTTCACCGATGTCATCACTAACAGATTGCATTATTCTAAAAATTAAAAACAATAATTTATGAACAAATAGTATAACAATAAATGGGTTAATCATACATTTATATATATATATAGAGGTTCGTTAGCTCATGAGCAGGGCAACACCATGTGCAAGTTTTATCTTGTGGTTGAGTACATTCATGGAGTAGTTTGCTTTTCCCCTAGCAAAATCCAACAACCAGCGTGCTTCACACACACCCAGCAGACCAGGCCAATAGCCACCCGCTATCTTGGCAGCAACCAATCCTTATTATGTCATAACGGCATAAATGTATGTTAATGTTTTCAAATTCTTTATTTGTATCGAGTTCTTTCCAAGGGGACCACTTATAAATGACCCCTCCTGATTTATGAAGAAGAAATTGAAAAGAAATTACCTTTCACACGGGACTCCACTCATTAATTTGGATGCAATTTTGTCTTTTTCATGTTTAGGCAGTCTCATCTTTGACAAATCTGCAGTATGTCCATAATGCGTGTCTTGAAAATTAACCAAGACACTGCCATCTTTACAAATCACTTTGATGCGACTGGTACACACAGTATCCATGTGGTAATTTCCTTGGCTTTTAGAGTTTCGATCATAGATTTTGTTTGAATCTCTTTTGTCTTGCCCTGAAAAAAGAAAAATTAAACAATTGATTGCATACAAAAAATATAAAATACGATGAAATAAAGACAGCTTTAATCTGATTACTTTTTGCTCATCTGTGCCGATCATGCCAAAAAGTACATTATGTAGGTAGTTAAATTACTTAAATTACCTGTTCTACTACGATTACATTTAAAATGTGTAATATTTTTGTCTCCATATTCAACTGCTAAATATGAGCTCACGGTTGCCTCCTCCATGGTACGTTTCCAATCTGTGAATTCTGGAAGTAAAATTTTTAATTAAAAAGGGAGACCATGAGACCAAAACCATGAGAATCTGATTCAATCAATTCAAGTTTGCGTATTACAAATTGGTTGATTGGTATCGTCTTCTTTCGTTCTTTCAGACACATTTCAGAGAAATAAGTAAATTACTGAATGACAAACTTAGTACCTAATTTTCTATAGGTATTATACAAGTTCAAATGAGGACTGTTAAAATTATTATAACGTAGTTAAATCTCCTAATACCAACATGTGCTGTCTGGAGAAATATTTGAATGCAAATAAACTTGTGATTAACTTGTTTGACAGTACAATAAAGTTATAATTATTTCAATAATGTTATTTTTACAAGAGTTTTACATATAATGTAGATATAACAGAATATAATTAAGACAAAAAAAAAAACTGAAAATTAAGAGACACTAACTAACCTTCCATTTTATTAAAATTCAAGACTTGTTCATTGAATATCATAGAATGAACAACTGTTAAATGTTCGATCAATTCAATCCTCCTTGCATACGTGAAGATACAGTCGGGCTCCAAACATTTAAATCCCCACGTGCTTGTAGAAGCTTGGTCACCGTGAACCTCTCTTAAATGTCTGTTTAGCGTGCTTTTTTGTGAAAAAGTCTTCGAACAGATGCTGCAGGACATTTTTATTTGATTATGAAAATAAACACGTTGTAGAAACACACGCCGAACGATTGTAAAGTACCACAAAATAAGTAAACAAAGATTTGAACACGAACCCACGCGACTGCGAGCATAGAATAATAATATATACTAACACTGCGAGTGCGACGCAAATAAAAGTGAATATAACGGCGAGTCGCCGAATGGGCCGGAAACGCCACAACATTCCATATCCGCTGTCAAATTTAGTTTACTCTAATGCTGCGAGATGTCGCTACTTGTCTCAATTCTTGCAAAAGTGGTGGGGGGTACGATACACGATTTAGGCGCTCGTCACACTAGCGTCTAAAGGTAGAAGAAGAGGGATGAAAATACACATGCGCAAAAATACTGAGTTTTGATTGGCTGCTGTTATATTATGTGTAAATACAAATTTGGAACCGCCAAACAAAAAAATCAAAAACCAGACAAGATTGTTTTCTAATGAACAAAAAATTATGAAAAAACACCAGTTCAATTAGTATATGTATAATTCTATGTTCAATACCTTCCATTAGAGAAACAGAACAAATAGCAGTTAGTACTTTAATGTATTTATTATTCTTATGGCAGTTAGCATGATATTAAATCACAAAAAGGATCATGTTGATGCCTGTCACAATGTACCTACTTGTTTTCTCTTCAATTTATTTGTTGTTTTTAATTTTCTACTTATATTTGTAGGAGTGTGTTGATGTTCCTATTTGATCTTTTGAAACTGCTGTGTTGTTTTAAGTGTGAAAATAATTATTGCTACCTAGGATATCACAACACAAGATATACTTTCAGTATAATAATGTTTTATCTTACAATTTATTATCCTAAATGTATATGGTGTGTGCCTATTGATTTTTATTATTTTATTTCATTGAATATTCAAAGTTTTTTTAAAATTTTAAGCGGAATGTTACAATGTTGATAATTGCAGAGGGATTTTGATTTTCTAATAATTTATTTACCTCATTAACACCCAACTACCAAGTTTAGATGTACATAAAGTTGGTCAGTCTTTTTGGAATGCTTATTGCAAGGAATTAATGTGATTTTGTATTATTTAGTTTTAAATGTATGATTTTATTGAATATTTTTGTACAGTTTTGCAGATTTTCTGTCAACTTTATTGTTAGGCAATAGGCTCTCATGCCGTAAAATGTATTGAGTTTACAAGCTTACGAGTGAACATAATGACTATAAACTGTTTTCAAAATTGCGAAAAGAATGTAAAAAATTAGCTAATGTATTTTATACAAGGTATATGAATAATATTGAGGATTCAATTAGTAGAAATACAAAAAACTTATTCAAATACTCCTATTCTTTGCGATCGGCATATTCCGGGGACTGTGCAATTTGCTGGAAGAACTGAAGACACCCCCGATGAAGTGGTGATACAATAATAGACTAAGATTAAATACAAAGAATTACCTAGTTATGCGTTTCTGCAGAAGTAAACATCCTTTTTTTATAAATATAAAATAAATGATTCTCCGCTAGCATCAGTGAATGAAATAAATGATTTTGTATAATTTTTACCAGCGACTTACGTTTTGTTAATCATGTGGACAGTATTTGTAAAAGGTCATTAAGAATGTTGGGTTTTGTGCTGAGAATCAGTAAGCCTTTTTCAAATCTGTATACATTGAAAATTATAAATACTTTTTTGATTTGTAAAATAATCTTTACAAGATAGGGAGTAGGTTTCTGCGGTACATTAAGTGCAGAATTGGTTTGCCTAGGGAGAACATTGATTATGATTATTTGTTGATGTCTCTAAATCTCACAGCGATAACGTAAGTTACTTATTCTCCATTACTCTCACCTAATATATACAACTAGTAGGGTTATTATTATAATTATGCTTAAGATATTAGTTTTGCTTTTTTTTAATTTAACTACAGTTGTTAAAATCTAAATATCTCTTTTAATCATCACCCCTGCTAACAGATAGACTATTGGAACAAAAGAATTAATATTTCTTTGTTGACCCTCCTTCTCTCACCCTGAGATTGAGCTAGCTGGCTGAAGGTTCTCGTCTGGGAGGAGGACCTGGTTTAAGGAAGAGGAGGGGTGTAACACAGAGGCAAAATTGACCCGGCTTGACTGGAAAGGAGGTGAAGAGAGAGCAGCAACAATATAAAAACTTAACATATGCTTATGGTGTTCTTTAGGAACACATTGAAATAAATAATATTAAAATTATAAAAGTTAGAGAGCTATAGCATATTACTATTATGTGAGGCAGGTGATGTAAAACACAGTTATTAATTAAACATACTATTTATTTATAAAAAAAAACATTTAAAAATCATCATCATCATCATCATCGCCCTCAACGCTCCTCTCAGGAGCACAGGGCAGAAACCAGCCTCCTCCATTCAGAGCGACTCTGTGCCAATTGCGTCACCACTTCCCACGACATTCCTTGCGCTCTGATATCGTTGTCATAGGAACGGTGTATTGTGAAAGAGGGACGCCCGGGCCCACGGAACCCCTGCGGACGGAAGAACAGTGCTCTTTTTGGCCAACTATCATTGGGCATTCTCAAAACATGTCCCAGCCATTTAAAAATACCATATTAGAATAAAAATATAGGAGTGTAAGAAAATAATTAATTGAAAACCAATCTTAGTTTAAAAACATCTTATCCTTGGCGCATCTTTCATCCCTCACAAACTTCCTAAATATACATACTCGTCCACTTGCTCCAAACATTCATTTTCAACCTTTATTTCAAATATTGTTCTAATGTTCGTGCAGAATACTTTTTAATTAGGTATTCTTTATCATCAAATAACACTATCAACTTACTCCTTCCCCACTGAGACGAATATTAGGTTTGTGCAATTTCATCAATAATTTACATCAAGTTTTGAGATTGATCATAAAGTTTTTTTCTTGAATATAAATCATTAATCATATGCACTTAGTTTTTTTCTCCTTTACTTCAATGTTATGTACTATCAATCTAGTATACCCACCCTCGACTATCAATGTATTTTAAAAAAAGATAAAATCTTTACACATCCAAAATAATAAAATTATTACTTCGATATATCTATTAGTTTGACGAGGTTATTTACTGTTGTGGTTTGGGTTTGAACACTTTTTTTGCCAAAAACTTCAAGATGATTAAATTTTTACGTATAAACATACATCAGTTCCTATTTTTTAATTTAGTTATAATGACGGAAAACGATTTTCTCAAGGGGTGATCGGATATTTATCATGCATATAATAATAAGCCCGCCGGTAGGCGCTATAGACCATTAAAGGATGACGTCACAGAAAAATCCTTGAGGGGCATCAGGCATCCCAACACAACACATTCACAGTGTTTACGGTGTAATATTAGGTGGGACGCCTAAAGAATAGATACCTAATAATCAAAAAAACTGTCAGTGTCGATTTTGTTATAATTTTGTCGTCTGACTTTCTTTTTTTTCTCTTATGGCATAACATCCTACAAGTATGATTTGCGCAATTTGATTGTTTGCCCCCCAAGCAAAAGCTAATCCATAGACAAGACCACGTGACCTTTAATGGTCTATAGCTTTGTCTTATAATGTTATTACTAATTTGTAAATGCAATACAACATTGTGTAATAATTACATAATTATATTCAATGGCAATTATTATCAATTTTCCATCATTCTTAGGTCTGATTAGTGATTACAGGATCATCTACAAATATATCCACACCGAGTGAGTTTCTGACAGCCATTGTGTCAAAACCAAAAGATTTTTATTGTAAATCAGATAGTATTTTAAGGATATAGTAACAAATGTCGACACCATAAGCATCCACTACTTAATAGATGTGTTCATTACCTAATAACAATATTTATACTGCGAATGATTTTGTTTGTTTTATGTTTTGTGATTGGACGATAGATATGGAAAGCTGCAAAGAAGTCGCTGAACTTACAGTACAGTATCCAGCTAACAATATCGGCATGCGTAGAAATAATTTATTCGGTGTCGTATAAGTTATATTTGTACACCCTGGACTACGCAATATTTGTATGATCTTTTTGGAAACATTTTGTATCAATCCAAGATATATTTACCTACTTCGAAAATGTTAAAAACCGGACTCAAATACCAAGCGATTGTTAATCCTATACATTACGATAAACAACAAAACATCACTCAGGACATGTGACGTCAGAAATGCAATAACCAGCAATATGGCGTTCAAACAGCGGGCGAAAAAGTGTGATTTTATTTATTAAAATAATAAATGAAAAATAATTATTTTTGAGTTTTAATCAAAATATAATCGATATGTAACCTTTTTTCTACCTAATTAATGCATTTCACAAAATATTCCTCTCGAGTGCAAGTTCCCTATTCAATAACAGAAAATATGGATTTTTTAAATGAATAAAATGAATGAAAAGTTTTATTTTATAGTTTCTTATTAGGATATTCGTGATCAGTGTATATTTATTAATATGAATTGATAACATTTATTCTTATATTTATATTTGATAATAGTGTTTTCGAGGATATATTGAGTGATAAGAGAGGTGTTGTGCAGTGAAAGCCTAATAAACATATTGGTTATCTAATAGTAGTGTAGAATTGTACTGAAAGTGACTGTATAATTGATATTCATCAATATCATAACTGTTTAAGAGTATTGTTGCAAGACTTTTATCTACAAACATGTCAGCCGGTGTGGCTTGTATCGCGTGTAACGTAAGTCTGGAAACAGAGGAACTTATTGAATGCACCAAGTGCCAAAATACCTATCACTATTCATGTGTAGGACTCACACTGGAGAACTTCAAAAAGATGAGCAAAGTTGCAAAGGAGTCATGGAAATGCTGTAAACCAAAGAAGACAGGCGAGTTAGCTGATCTAATAAAAACTCTGAAGGAAGACCTGATTGCCACACAACGAGAAAATAATGACCGCTTGATGAATAAAATGGAGGAGCAGACGAAAATGATGGCGTCACTTCTAAAGGAGAACGAGGAAATTAAGAACACTATACAGTTCCTTACCGAAAAATACGACATTCTTCTGATGAAGGTAAATGATCAGGAAGAGATGGAAAAACGACTGCAAAACCTATCACAGACGAACAAGGAGCTGGAAAGAAGAATTGAATTCATGGAAGAAAGGATAGACAGCTCAGACCAGTTAAAGAATGCTAAGAAGATAGAAATAAGAGGAATACCCCATATCCGAGGCGAGAAACTGGAAGATATAATCATGCAAATAGCAAAAATAGCAGATGTGGAGATATGCGAGGAGGATATAGAAAGTACTAAAAGATTTGCATATACAAATCGGGACGAGGACGAAGACAATATAGAGCCGCGTAGCTTAGACGTCAAGCGTCACGGGTGCGTCATTGCCACATTTGCAACAACAGAAACTAAAAAGAAATACTTAAAAGCGATCAAACAGTATAATAGAGGCATAGAACTGAAAACAATGAAGCTAAACACTAAAGACATCGGCATGGCATACGGCAGTCCAATTTACATACAGGAGACTCTTACTCCACGCCTTAAACACATGTACCTAACCGCAAGGAAAATTGCCAAGGAGAAGAATTATAAATTCGTATGGATACATGAGGGCAAAGTGATGCTAAGGAAGGAGGAAGGAGGAAGAGTGATCCATATAAAAACGCCGTCTGTACTGCAAACCTTATGAAGTAATATGGCTCGTATAAAGGGTGGATCTAATTTTTGTGCCCAAACTGATCAATTTTTATACCTTAAGTATGAAATTTTTATTAGATATAATCTTACTTTTTCATTTATATATTACTCTTGTTCTTGTGGAAAAAAAATAATATTTCTGGAATATGACTTACGTAGTTATACTACGAAGCTCTCATACCGCGATCTGAAAGTAGTAACCAGAGATATTTTGTTGTGTTTTATTATCAATATTAAACTCTATTTTAATAAAACTACTTGCGAATTGCAATATAGTATAGCATGCCTACATTTTAATAATTGTGAAAAAAGACAGAAATATGTATTATGTATATTGTGTTGTGCCGTAATTATTAATGTTGTGTGTTGTGATGTTTCCGTGTTTGTGATTGGTAGTAATAGTTTGTTGTGTACCGTATCGATATTATATCGTGAGAATATGGGAAAAAGTGAATTAGTTTGTGTATTTCATATCCTCGTAAATGTTTTAACAATAATGCGTATAGATAATATTAGCTTCACGCTTTGGAAACAGTTGAGTAATATAACTAAATATGATTTTAAATGCTATATTATTTTAACAGCTAATCAAATCTTGTGCATCATGGGTGAATCTATTAAAAAAGGGAGAGTGCGGTATAGTGTAATGTTTTATGTGTCTGAAAACAAAATAAACAGTCATTGTTCGGTGTCATACTGCAGTAAATCAGTGATTTTTGTGTGTGTATCTGGTGTTGATGTTGGGTATATTATGTGTTATAACGGAGGTGCCGCCAAACTTGTTCGATTCATAATGTTTACATCTGGCTGTCAGAGTGACATTTCAATAACCTACAATGTAATTATTAATGAACATATTTTCTATCATTGTTTGCGTCTTGTTCGAAGCAACATAGAATTAGTCAACCATTGTGAGTCGAAGGGAGGAACTCAGGTGAGTACAATGATCATATCTAATTGCGGTGAATATTGTTTGTTACGATTTGAATGCTACGGTGGGAGCGTTTTTATGGTGGATTGTTACGACTCTAATATTGACACTTATAAGTACTATGTACTGCGCTTATCCACATATAGAGGGCGCGAGTAATCCTTCGGAGGAAATAGATTCGGAACCAATAAGTACGTTCGTGCTTCCTACCTGGCGATGCTCGGATATTCTCAGTGGTAGTGGAGGACTTAGAATACTTCACTGTAACATAAGAAGTTACAATAGAAATTTTGACGGATTGATCGCTATGATTGCGAATATTAACTGCGAGTTTGATTTAATAGTATTAAGTGAGTGTTGGTTGAGGGATGGTATAATTCTCTATAGTATAAGTGGTTATGATGTTCACTCTTCTGCCCGACACTTTAAACAAAACGATGGAGTTGTAGTATACATAAGAAAAAACTTAAACGCTTTGGTCGATGAACCTGTGATTTTGGGCGCAAATTGTCTCAGAGTCATTTTAAATGGGGAAATAACTATATTAGGTATATATAGATCGCCAGCTACCCATAATCTGCTACCATTCATTGATTCCCTCTCAAGTCTGCTTGAAAGTAATGATAATGGGGAATATATTATAGTGGGTGATATCAATATAGATATATTGCAAAAAAATAATAAACAAATAGAAGATTATCTTGGACTACTTGCAGAACAAGGAATGCTTTCCGCAATCAACCTCCCTACTAGGATAGACTCATTGTTAGATCATATATTTATAAGAACTAGACGTGATAAATCTAATATAACGGGTATCATATGCGATTGTCTGATAACGGATCATTATCCAACCATACTCTATCTGAAACAAAGTAAGCTGCAGACATTGGGCACCCCTACGGCAACCCAGATAAGAATAGATTATGAAAAAGTCAGACAGGATACGGCAAAAGTAGATTGGACATCCCTATACAATATGACGAATGTGAATGAGGCTACGGATTATATCGTGAATACATTGAACAGCATTATAAGAGCTCATACATCCGTGAAACTTGTTCCCCACTCTAAACGTAGACTAAAACCATGGATAACTCCGGGTCTACTTCGTAGTATAAATGTGAGAGATGCGCTCCACATGAAGACTAAAAAGTACCCCCATGATACTCAAATAAAAAATACTTACATTAAATTCCGTAACGCTTGCAAATCTCTTTTAATATCAGCAAAAAACAAATACTACACGCAGAAATTTAAATCCGTTTCAAACGACGCCAAAAAAACTTGGGACTTGTTAAATGAAGTTGTCAATAAAAAGAAATCAAAATGTATGTTAGAGAGTTTGACTATAAACAATAATACTTACAAAATAGATGATAAAAATAGCGAAATTGCAACCAAATTTGTGAATGAATACTTCATAAATGTAGGAGGTTCACTGGCTCAGAAGACTCTAAATAATATAAACAAAACTGAAGCACAACTGCAATTAATGGAGTATGAAACAAACACGATAGTTACTAACAATGTAATGCACCATCTTGAACCAGTAACCACTAATGAAATAGAAAAAATAATCAAAAATTTAAAAGACAAAGCTACTGTCGGTACAGACCTTATCTCGACGCGAATTTTAAAATGGTGCATTGATAGCCTTAAGACGCCAATTCAATTTGTTACGAACATGAGCTTGTCAGAAGGTATTTTCCCAAACCACTTAAAGGAAGCCGTTGTATGTCCGATATACAAGAGTGGGAAAAAAGATGATATAGGGTGCTATAGACCCATAAGTTTATTAAATTCACTATCGAAAGTAATTGAAACAGCCGCTAAATGTAGATTATTGGATTTCTTTGAAAAAAATAATATTTTATCTGAAAAACAATTTGGCTTTCGCAAAAACAGGGGTACACAAGAGGCGATTGGTTATCTCACACAAAGAGTTGTCAATATATTAGATAAGGGGGAAAAATGTATTACTGTATTTCTTGATCTCGCAAAAGCTTTCGACACAGTCTCCCATGCATTGTTGTTAGCAAAGCTGTCGAAACTGGGGATTCGTGGAACGGCACATAAGTGGTTTTCTGACTATTTGACTAGCAGGACACAAAAAACAAAAATTGGAAATTACTTGAGTGACAGGGCGCACATCAGGTTCGGAGTCCCACAGGGAAGCGTACTGGGTCCAATTCTCTTCCTCACGTACATCAACGATCTGACGAATATTGTCCTGGATTACGGAGATGTAGTGTCATTTGCTGACGATACGGCACTTATTTTTCATGGTGGAACATGGGACAGTGTTCATGAGAGGGCAGAGAGGGGACTGAGTCTGGTGAAGAGATGGCTGGACTCTAATCTACTAACTCGAGACGATGACTATGTAAAAAATAAAACAATTAAAATACACAACTGTGACACTGTTACCGCAAACATACTACCATGCAATTGTCCAATCACTAAAAAAGTAAGAAATGCTAAGTACCTCGGTATATTGATCGATGAAAGATTCGGCTGGAAAGAGCACATTGCAAATACAGCAAATAGACTCAGAGGTACCTTGCACGTCTTCAAAGAGGTGAGGAACATGCTGCCTATCAGTATGATGAAGACTGTATACTTTGCTCTGGTGCATAGTATTTTGTCGTATGGTATTCTTGGTTGGGGAGGAGCTTCACTGACAGCTCTAGATCCATTAATAAAGGCTCAGAAATCAATTATCCGAGTAATCAACAAAAAACCTTACAGATTCCCATCAGCTGCTCTCTTCCAACAATTCGGTGTATTGGACATAAGACAGACATATACAAAAAATATAATCTTACACTACATTAAGCACAAGCACTTACAGACACAGATAACGCACAATTTATCGACAAGATGCAGAAATAAACAATTTTACAAAGTACCAAAAACGAGGACCAAATTTGCACAAAGACATTTTACTTTTCAGGCACCAAGACTCCTTAACAAAATACAGGACAATGTACTGACTAAACGACAAATGACAAACAACTCCTTACCTAAAAAACTCATTACGGACTGGTTGCTTAAAATTGGACGCAGCGAGACAGAACGTATACTTAACTACATACCGGCTTAGCCTCTTCGAGCGTCTCTCATACAGTGCCCTTGGGTTTGTATATGTGTTGTGTATGTTTATATGGTTATACGCGTTTATAAATGTTTAACACTCATCGTGTGGGTGGGTGTGGGCGTGTGTGGGTGCGGGTGTGTGTGTGTGTCTATAGTACATGTGTGTGCATAGGTGTAAATGTATATAATGTGCATATTATTATTCTGTCTTTTTATTTAGTTTTTTCTTTATTTTATGTTAATTAATTAAGTTTTTTAGTTAACGTTACTTTAACTAAGAGCAATGTTCTTTGACCACACATAAATTGATCTACCTTAGTACGGGCTGTAGCCTAGTTAGGTGAATCATATAATGAATATGTTAAAATTGAATTTATTTATATCAATAAAGCTGTTATTATTATTATTATTATTATTCATATTCCTTACACATGCATGTTCCCCCTACCTTTGAATCCACATGAAGTTTTTGTGATTTCTTA
Source organism: Athripsodes cinereus (assembly GCA_947579605.1). Classification (NCBI taxonomy): domain Eukaryota; kingdom Metazoa; phylum Arthropoda; class Insecta; order Trichoptera; family Leptoceridae; genus Athripsodes; species Athripsodes cinereus. Next base: position 32,765,236 of record OX388308.1, on the reverse strand, counting down.
CCAAATTAATGATAACTACGAAAATAATCCCAGTCTCCGCTTTGCTATATTAACGAAATATCTAATTAAAATGTCGAAAAACGCTAGTGTCGTTCATAAAGGTGTCGTACATATAAAATCATTTTACAGGGTTTTCCATTTTTTTCCAATTCCAACAGAAAGTACAGCAAACAAGTTCCATTCATTTCATGCTTGACAATCAAAGATTTATTAATTTATTTAGGTACTGTCGGGGAGCAATTATTGTGAAAGTTCGTCATATTTATTATTTAGTTAGATTAAATTTAAACACTGTTTCTTTCACTAAGGCCTTGTCCGCACTGCGATTTTTCTCCGCGCGAATAAAATTCGCGCGAATTAAGGCCTTGTCCGCACTGCGATTTTTCTCCGCGCGAATAAAATTCGCGCGAATTAAATTCCGTGATCAAAATTTCACCCTGTTCACACTGCGAATAAAAATCGCGCGATTATTTTCATTTCTATGCAGTTCCCGGTTGACACGAACGTCTAACATATGGACACCAGAAAAATTTCAATTGATACTTCGACGGCATAACAGACGTATCAAAAGATGACAGTATTTTGCAGATTATTATCATTCATCGAAAGGGTCAATTTCATGACAATATGATAAAATATAAATAAACATCTACCCTACACCTACACACAGACCAAGAAAAATTAACAATTAATTATAAAAGTATAATATAATAATTAATTAGTGTATTTTAATTGGTGTATACTCCCTCCCAATACACGAGATATCTCTACTAGGGAGGTAGAATATTATTATGATTGTTTTTTTTTATCGTTCATTGAAAATAATTGTATTGTGTACTTTGGAAATAAATATATTTATCATTATAATTAAAAATTAATAAAGAATTTGTTCCCAATATAAATCTTCACATATTTCGTCCCACAATCTCACCGATGTTCAATTCAATGTTCTATCGAAGTTTTTTTGTCATTTAAAAAAAATAGCTTGAATTTCTGTTTATTTTTTAGATGAATTTCATGCAACAAATAAGCATGGAAATTCAAGTTAAAATATATTTTTAAAAATGTCTAGAAATTGCTACATAGTTAATGCCTCTAAAATAAGTGAAGTATTTTGATCAAACTTATTCCACACGGGAGGTCTCATGTGTTTATTGTCATTAATTTTTCAATTTCAATGTCGTCCTCATTTTCTATGGCCCAACCGGGAGACGAAACACAACACGTCTCACTGTGAATGCCGGCGCACGACTGAGCAAAATTTGCGATTTTTATTCGCAGTGCGGACATAGCCATACCTACTCCATACTATGCAAAATATTCGCGCGGAAATTATTCGCACCAAATTTGCATCAGATCACAGAATTTTTTTCCGCGCGATTTTTTAATCGCAAGTGCGGACACTCCCATAAGATTCAATGTGTTACAGAATTGCGGAAAAAAATTCGCGCGATTAAAAATCGCAGTGCGGACAGGCTCTAAATTCCGTGATCAAAATTTCACCCTGTTCACACTGCGAATAAAAATCGCGCGATTATTTTCATTTCTATGCAGTTCCCGGTTGACACGAACGTCTAACATATGGACACCAGAAAAATTTCAATTGATACTTCGACGGCATAACAGACGTATCAAAAGATGACAGTATTTTGCAGATTATTATCATTCATCGAAAGGGTCAATTTCATGACAATATGATAAAATATAAATAAACATCTACCCTACACCTACACACAGACCAAGAAAAATTAACAATTAATTATAAAAGTATAATATAATAATTAATTAGTGTATTTTAATTGGTGTATACTCCCTCCCAATACACGAGATATCTCTACTAGGGAGGTAGAATATTATTATGATTGTTTTTTTTTATCGTTCATTGAAAATAATTGTATTGTGTACTTTGGAAATAAATATATTTATCATTATAATTAAAAATTAATAAAGAATTTGTTCCCAATATAAATCTTCACATATTTCGTCCCACAATCTCACCGATGTTCAATTCAATGTTCTATCGAAGTTTTTTTGTCATTTAAAAAAAATAGCTTGAATTTCTGTTTATTTTTTAGATGAATTTCATGCAACAAATAAGCATGGAAATTCAAGTTAAAATATATTTTTAAAAATGTCTAGAAATTGCTACATAGTTAATGCCTCTAAAATAAGTGAAGTATTTTGATCAAACTTATTCCACACGGGAGGTCTCATGTGTTTATTGTCATTAATTTTTCAATTTCAATGTCGTCCTCATTTTCTATGGCCCAACCGGGAGACGAAACACAACACGTCTCACTGTGAATGCCGGCGCACGACTGAGCAAAATTTGCGATTTTTATTCGCAGTGCGGACATAGCCATACCTACTCCATACTATGCAAAATATTCGCGCGGAAATTATTCGCACCAAATTTGCATCAGATCACAGAATTTTTTTCCGCGCGATTTTTTAATCGCAAGTGCGGACACTCCCATAAGATTCAATGTGTTACAGAATTGCGGAAAAAAATTCGCGCGATTAAAAATCGCAGTGCGGACAGGCTCTAAATTCCGTGATCAAAATTTCACCCTGTTCACACTGCGAATAAAAATCGCGCGATTTTTTTCATTTCTATGCAGTTCCCGGCTGAGACGAACGTCTAAATGGACACCAGAAAAATTTCCATTGATACTTCGACGGCATAACAGACGTATCAAAAGATGACAGTATTTTGCAGATTATTATCATTCATCGAAAGGGTCAATTTCATGACAATATGAAAAAATATAAATAAACATCTACCCTACACCTACACACAGACCAAGAAAAATTAACAATTAATTATAAAAGTATAATATAATAATTAATTAGTGTATTTTAATTGGTATATACTCTCTCCCAATACACGAGATATCTCTACTAGGGAGGTAGAATATTATTATGATTGTTTTTTTATCGTTCATTGAAAATAATTGTATTGTGTACTTTGGAAATAATTATAATTATTATTAAAATTAAAAATTAATAAAGAATTTGTTCCCAATATAAATCTTCACATATTTCGTCCCATAATCTCACCGATGTTCAATTCAATGTTCTATCGAAGTATTTTTTGTCATTTAAAAAAAAAAATTACTTGAATTTCTGTTTATTTTTTACATGAATTTCATGTAACAAATAAGCATGGAAATTCAAGTTAAAATATATTTTTAAAAATGTCTGGAAATTGGTACATAGTTAATGCCTCTAAAATAAGTGAAGTATTTTGATCAAACTTATTCCACACGGGAGGTCTCATGTGTTTATTGTCATTAATTTTTCAATTTCAATGTCGTCCTCATTTTCTATGGCCCGACCGGGGGACGAAATACAACACGTCTCACCGTGAGTGCCGGCGCACGACTGAGCAAAATTTGCGATTTTTATTCGCAGTGCGGACATAGCCATACCTACTCCATACTATGCAAAATATTCGCGCGGAAATTATTCGCACCAAATTTGCATCAGATCACAGAATTTATTTCCGCGCGATTTTTTAATCGTAAGTGCGGACACTCCCATAAGATTCAATGTGTTACAGAATTGCGGAAAAAAAATCGCGCGATGAAAAATCGCAGTGATTTAATTGCGATTAAAAAATCGCGCGGAAATAAATTCTGTGATCTGATGCAAATTTGGTGCGAATAATTTCCGCGCGAATATTTTGCATAGTATGGAGTAGGTATGGCTATGTCCGCACTGCGAATAAAAATCGCAAATTTTGCTCAGTCGTGCGCCGACACTCACGGTGAGACGTGTTGTATTTCGTCTCCCGGTCGGGCCATAGAAAATGAGGACGACATTGAAATTGAAAAATTAATGACAATAAACACATGAGAACTCCCGTGTGGGATAAGTTTGATCAAAATACTTCACTTATTTTAGAGGCATTAACTATGTAGCAATTTCTAGACATTTTAAAAAAAATATATTTTAACTTGAATTTCCATGCTTATTTGTTACATGAAATTCATGTAAAAAATAAACAGAAATTCAAGTTATTTTTTTTAATGACAAAAATACTTCGATAGAACATTGAATTGAACATCGGTGAGATTATGGGATGAAATATGTGAAGATTTATATTGGGAACAAATTCTTTATTAATTTTTAATTTTAATAATAATTATATTTATTTCCAAAGTACACAATACAATTATTTTCAATGAACGTAATATCATAATAATATTCTACCTCCCTAGTAGAGATATCTCGTGTATTAAGTGAAGTATTTTGATCAAACTTATTCCACACGGGAGGTCCTCATGTGTTTATTGTCATTAATTTTTCAATTTCAATGTCGTCCTCATTTTCTATGGCCCGATCGGGAGACGAAGCACAAGACATCTCAATCATCTCATCGTGAGTGCCGGCGCACGACTGAGCAAAATTTGCGATTTTTATTCGCAGTGCGGACATAGCCATACCTACTGCATACTATGCAAAATATTCGCGCGGAAATTATTCGCACCAAATTTGCATCAAATCACAGATTTTTTTTCCGCGCGATTTTCTAATCGCAAGTGCGGACACTCCCATAAGATTCAATGTGTTACAGAATTGCGGAAAAAAATTCGCGCGATGAAAAATCGCAGTGCGGACAGGCTCTTAGAGCGAAATTAATGACAATAAACACATGAGGACCTCCCGTGTGGAATAAGTTTGATCAAAATACTTCACTTATTTTAGAGGCATTAACTATGTAGCAATTTCTAGACATTTTAAAAAAAATATATTTTAACTTGAATTTCCATGCTTATTTGTTACATGAAATTCATGTAAAAAATAAACAGAAATTCAAGTTATTTTTTTTAATGACAAAAATACTTCGATAGAACATTGAATTGAACATCGGTGAGATTGTGGGACGAAATATGTGAAGATTTATATTGGGAACAAATTCTTTATTATTTTGTAATTTATTTTTTTAATAATAAATATATTTATTTCCAAAGTACAAAATACAATTATTTTCAATAAACGATAAAAAACAATCATAATAATATTCTACATCCCTAGTAGAGATAGGTATCTCGTGTATAGGGAGGGAGTATAGATCAATTAAAATACACTAATTAATTATTATATACTTATATAATTCATTGTTAATTTTTCTTGGTCTGTGTGCAGGTTTAGGGTAGATGTTTATTTATATTTTTTCATATTGTCATGAAATTGACCCTTTGATGAATGATAATATTCTTCAAAATACTGTCATCTTTTGATACGTCTGTTATGCCGCAGCCGAAGTATCAATTGAAATTTTTCTGGTGTCCATTAGACGTTCGTCTCAGCCGGGAACTGCATAGAAATGACAAAAATCGTGCGATTTTTATTCGCAGTGTGAACAGGGTGAAATTTTGATCATGGAATTTAATTCGCGCGAATTTTATTCGCGCGGAAAAAAATCGCAGTGCGGACAAGGCCTAAGATTCAATGTGTTACAGAATTGCGGAAAAAAATTCGCGCGATTAAAAATCGCAGTGCGGACAGGCTCTTAGTTTTATTTATTCCAAAAGCTTTTCGGACTACGTCCATCATCAATGAAAAAATACTTAAAACTATTTTAAGTATTTTTTTGAAAAGCCTTTGGAATAAATAATACTTTAAGTGAAAGAAACAGTGTTTAAATTTAATCTAAAAAACAATAAAAAAGATTTATTATTTGTACAAGATTAAACATTTAGCTTACACAAGTTTTATTAAAATTGGCTCACAGTTTGCCGGTCATTTATTTATTTTGCTGGACAAAATATCATTTTGCCGGTCGATTAAATTAAGGGTTTTACAATATCATATTTTTAATAATAATAATAACAGCTTTATTGATATAAATAATTTCAATTTTAACATATTCATTATATGATTCACCTAACTAGGCTACAGCCCGTACTAAGGTAGATCAATTTATGTGTGGTCAAAGAACATTGCTCTTAGTTAAAGTAACGTTAACTAAAAAACTTAATTAATTAACATAAAATAAAGAAAAAACTAAATAAAAATAAAAAGACAGAATAATAATATGCACATTATATACATTTACACCTATGCACACACATGTACTATAGACACACACACACACCCGCACCCACACACGCCCACACCCACCCACACGATGAGTGTTAAACATTTATAAACGCGTATAAACGCATATAACCATATAAACATACACAACACATATACAAACCCAAGGGCACTGTATGAGAGACGCTCGAAGAGGCTAAGCCGGTATGTAGTTAAGTATACGTTCTGTCTCGCCGCGTCCAATTTTAAGCAACCAGTCCGTAATGAGTCTTTTAGGTAAGGAGTTGTTTGTCATTTGTCGTTTAGTCAGTACATTGTCCTGTATTTTGTTAAGGAGTCTTGGTGCCTGAAAAGTAAAATGTCTTTGTGCAAATTTGGTCCTCGTTTTTGGTACTTTGTAAAATTGTTTATTTCTGCATCTTGTCGATAAATTGTGCGTTATCTGTGTCTGCAAGTGCCCGTGCTTAATGTAGTGTAAGATTATATTTTTTGTATATGTCTGTCTTATGTCCAATACACCGAATTGTTGGAAGAGAGCAGCTGATGGGAATCTGTAAGGTTTTTTGTTGATTACTCGGATAATTGATTTCTGAGCCTTTATTAATGGATCTAGAGCTGTCAGTGAAGCTCCCCCCCAACCAAGAATACCATACGACAAAATACTATGCACCAGAGCAAAGTATACGGTCTTCATCATACTGATAGGCAGCATGTTCCTCACCTCTTTGAAGACGTGCAAGGTACTTCTGAGTCTATTTGCTGTATTTGCAATGTGCTCTTTCCAGCCGAATCTTTCATCGATCAATATACCGAGGTACTTAGCATTTCTTACTTTTTTAGTGATTGGACAATTGCATGGTAGTATGTTTGCGGTAACAGTGTCACAGTTGTGTATTTTAATTGTTTTATTTTTTACATAGTCATCGTCTCTGTTTGTTATATTGATTGTCATGTAATTAGTTTTGTCCACGTTGAGAGTTAGTAGATTAGAGTCCAGCCATCTCTTCACCAGACTCAGTCCCCTCTCTGCCCTCTCATGAACACTGTCCCATGTTCCACCATGAAAAATAAGTGCCGTATCGTCAGCAAATGACACTACATCTCCGTAATCCAGGACAATATTCGTCAGATCGTTGATGTACGTGAGGAAGAGAATTGGACCCAGTACGCTTCCCTGTGGGACTCCGAACCTGATGTGCGCCCTGTCACTCAAGTAATTTCCAATTTTTGTTTTTTGTGTCCTGCTAGTCAAATAGTCAGAAAACCACTTATGTGCCGTTCCACGAATCCCCAGTTTCGACAGCTTTGCTAACAACAATGCATGGGAGACTGTGTCGAAAGCTTTTGCGAGATCAAGAAATACAGTAATACATTTTTCCCCCTTATCTAATATATTGACAACTCTTTGTGTGAGATAACCAATCGCCTCTTGTGTACCCCTGTTTTTGCGAAAGCCAAATTGTTTTTCAGATAAAATATTATTTTTTTCAAAGAAATCCAATAATCTACATTTAGCGGCTGTTTCAATTACTTTCGATAGTGAATTTAATAAACTTATGGGTCTATAGCACCCTATATCATCTTTTTTCCCACTCTTGTATATCGGACATACAACGGCTTCCTTTAAGTGGTTTGGGAAAATACCTTCTGACAAGCTCATGTTCGTAACAAATTGAATTGGCGTCTTAAGGCTATCAATGCACCATTTTAAAATTCGCGTCGAGATAAGGTCTGTACCGACAGTAGTTTTGTCTTTTAAATTTTTGATTATTTTTTCTATTTCATTAGTGGTTACTGGTTCAAGATGGTGCATTACATTGTTAGTAACTATCGTGTTTGTTTCATACTCCATTAATTGCAGTTGTGCTTCAGTTTTGTTTATATTATTTAGAGTCTTCTGAGCCAGTGAACCTCCTACATTTATGAAGTATTCATTCACAAATTTGGTTGCAATTTCGCTATTTTTATCATCTATTTTGTAAGTATTATTGTTTATAGTCAAACTCTCTAACATACATTTTGATTTCTTTTTATTGACAACTTCATTTAACAAGTCCCAAGTTTTTTTGGCGTCGTTTGAAACGGATTTAAATTTCTGCGTGTAGTATTTGTTTTTTGCTGATATTAAAAGAGATTTGCAAGCGTTACGGAATTTAATGTAAGTATTTTTTATTTGAGTATCATGGGGGTACTTTTTAGTCTTCATGTGGAGCGCATCTCTCACATTTATACTACGAAGTAGACCCGGAGTTATCCATGGTTTTAGTCTACGTTTAGAGTGGGGAACAAGTTTCACGGATGTATGAGCTCCTATAATGCTGTTCAATGTATTCACGATATAATCCGTAGCCTCATTCACATTCGTCATATTGTATAGGGATGTCCAATCCACTTTTGCCGTATCCTGTCTGACTTTTTCATAATCTATTCTTATCTGGGTTGCCGTAGGGGTGCCCAATGTCTGCAGCTTACTTTGTTTCAGATAGAGTATGGTTGGATAATGATCCGTTATCAGACAATCGCATATGATACCCGTTATATTAGATTTATCACGTCTAGTTCTTATAAATATATGATCTAACAATGAGTCTATCCTAGTAGGGAGGTTGATTGCGGAAAGCATTCCTTGTTCTGCAAGTAGTCCAAGATAATCTTCTATTTGTTTATTATTTTTTTGCAATATATCTATATTGATATCACCCACTATAATATATTCCCCATTATCATTACTTTCAAGCAGACTTGAGAGGGAATCAATGAATGGTATCAGATTATGGGTAGCTGGCGATCTATATATACCTGATATAGTTATTTCCCCATTTAAAATGACTCTGAGACAATTTGCGCCCAAAATCACAGGTTCATCGACCAAAGCGTTTAAGTTTTTTCTTATGTATACTACAACTCCATCGTTTTGTTTAAAGTGTCGGGCAGAAGAGTGAACATCATAACCACTTATACTATAGAGAATTATACCATCCCTCAACCAACACTCACTTAATACTATCAAATCAAACTCGCAGTCAATATTCGCAATCACAGCGATCAATCCGTCAAAATTTCTATTGTAACTTCTTATGTTACAGTGAAGTATTCTAAGTCCTCCACTACCACTGAGAATATCCGAGCATCGCCAGGTAGGAAGCACGAACGTACTTATTGGTTCCGAATCTATTTCCTCCGAAGGATTACTCGCGCCCTCTATATGTGGATAAGCGCAGTACATAGTACTTATAAGTGTCAATATTAGAGTCGTAACAATCCACCATAAAAACGCTCCCACCGTAGCATTCAAATCGTAACAAACAATATTCACCGCAATTAGATATGATCATTGTACTCACCTGAGTTCCTCCCTTCGATTCACAATGGTTGACTAATTCTATGTTGCTTCGAACAAGACGCAAACAATGATAGAAAATATGTTCATTAATAATTACATTGTAGGTTATTGAAATATCACTTTGACAGCCAGATGTAAACATTATGAATCGAACAAGTTTGGCGGCACCTCCGTTATAACACATAATATACCCAACATCAACACCAGATACACACACAAAAATCACTGATTTACTGCAGTATGACACCGAACAATGACTGTTTATTTTGTTTTCAGACACATAAAACATTACACTATACCGCACTCTCCCTTTTTTAATAGATTCACCCATGATGCACAAGATTTGATTAGCTGTTAAAATAATATAGCATTTAAAATCATATTTAGTTATATTACTCAACTGTTTCCAAAGCGTGAAGCTAATATTATCTATACGCATTATTGTTAAAACATTTACGAGGATATGAAATACACAAACTAATTCACTTTTTCCCATATTCTCACGATATAATATCGATACGGTACACAACAAACTATTACTACCAATCACAAACACGGAAACATCACAACACACAACATTATTAATTACGGCACAACACAATATACATAATACATATTTCTGTCTTTTTTCACAATTATTAAAATGTAGGCATGCTATACTATATTGCAATTCGCAAGTAGTTTTATTAAAATAGAGTTTAATATTGATAATAAAACACAACAAAATATCTCTGGTTACTACTTTCAGATCGCGGTATGAGAGCTTCGTAGTATAACTACGTAAGTCATATTCCAGAAATATTATTTTTTTTCTATAAGAACAAGAGTAATATATAAATGAAAAAGTAAGATTATATCTAATAAAAATTTCATACTTAAGGTATAAAAATTGATCAGTTTGGGCACAAAAATTAGATCCACCCTTTATACGAGCCATATTACTTCATAAGGTTTGCAGTACAGACGGCGTTTTTATATGGATCACTCTTCCTCCTTCCTCCTTCCTTAGCATCACTTTGCCCTCATGTATCCATACGAATTTATAATTCTTCTCCTTGGCAATTTTCCTTGCGGTTAGGTACATGTGTTTAAGGCGTGGAGTAAGAGTCTCCTGTATGTAAATTGGACTGCCGTATGCCATGCCGATGTCTTTAGTGTTTAGCTTCATTGTTTTCAGTTCTATGCCTCTATTATACTGTTTGATCGCTCTTAAGTATTTCTTTTTAGTTTCTGTTGTTGCAAATGTGGCAATGACGCACCCGTGACGCTTGACGTCTAAGCTACGCGGCTCTATATTGTCTTCGTCCTCGTCCCGATTTGTATATGCAAATCTTTTTGTGCTTTCTATATCCTCCTCGCATATCTCCACATCTGCTATTTTTGCTATTTGCATGATTATATCTTCTAGTTTCTCGCCTCGGATATGGGGTATTCCTCTTATTTCTATCTTCTTAGCATTCTTTAACTGGTCTGAGCTGTCTATCCTTTCTTCCATGAATTCAATTCTTCTTTCCAGCTCCTTGTTCGTCTGTGATAGGTTTTGCAGTCGTTTTTCCATCTCTTCCTGATCATTTACCTTCATCAGAAGAATGTCGTATTTTTCGGTAAGGAACTGTATAGTGTTCTTAATTTCCTCGTTCTCCTTTAGAAGTGACGCCATCATTTTCGTCTGCTCCTCCATTTTATTCATCAAGCGGTCATTATTTTCTCGTTGTGTGGCAATCAGGTCTTCCTTCAGAGTTTTTATTAGATCAGCTAACTCGCCTGTCTTCTTTGGTTTACAGCATTTCCATGACTCCTTTGCAACTTTGCTCATATTTTTGAAGTTCTCCAGTGTGAGTCCTACACATGAATAGTGATAGGTATTTTGGCACTTGTTGCATTCAATAAGTTCCTCTGTTTCCAGACTTACGTTACACGCGATACAAGCCACACCGGCTGACATGTTTGTAGATAAAAGTCTTGCAACAATACTCTTGAACAGTTATGATATTATTTGCAATAGAAATATAATATTCTCGCTGGGCATAAGTAGCATATCAACATGATATATTTGTCGACAGAATACATTTTTCTGCTGAACTTCTTTTTTTTTTTTTAAAGATATATCTGGGTTTTGTCATAAACCCAAATACAACTTTATACACCTTCCACTTCACTTCAATATTATGCTGATCTTTTAAATGATAGCCTAAATTTATAACTGACTATTTGAAATAGAGTACTAGTGTTACCTCTGGTTATTTCTGTTTGCTTTTTATTGATTGTTTTGAAATTGAATACTGTATTATTTTTGTTCATGTTATTTGTAGGCGCAAGCCGTATATGTTCTGAATAAATAAATGAATAAATATAAGATAAAAATAAATTATCTCTGTTATCAGTTCGGTATTCAGATCAGGGATGTCGCGAATATTCGCATCCGCATCCGTAAATGCGGATCTTCCGCATGTATTTGGACTAGGGATGTTGCGGATGTCGAATTTTACACATCCGTGGAGGTGAATGCGGATGCAGATTTTTGTAAGCTCACATCCGCGGATGCGTTAAAGATGTTAAAGAAAAAAAAATTATGAATTAAGAATTAAAAAAATGATATAGTTATAATTTACATTTTAACTAATTACAATTAGTAAATGAATTAAAAAATAGGAGCATTATTTTTATTTATTTATTTATTTATTTATTCTTTACTGTACATTGATAACAAGCAAATTTACACAAAAATACATTTCAAACAAAGACAATCATACAATCAATATACAGAGGGCGAGTTTATCGCAGAGGCGCGATTTCTTCCAACTAACCCAATTTCATAAAACCTTCACATAAAGAAAATTTTTTAAAGAAAGGAAAGAGGAGGTAAAAAAGGAGAAGAATATGTAGGAAAAGGGACTAGGATACAGAAGCCATATTTTGTGTGATAAAATGGTCCTTGACCGCCCGCTTGAAAGCTTGAAGAGTGGGGAGCAACCTTATCCTGGAAGGCAAACTATTCCAACAGCGAGCACCATGAACAGAAAAAGAGTTTGTAAAAAAGTTTGAGCTATGAGCTGGTATCGCCAGAAGACGCTCGCTATTGGATCGTAAGGGCAAGCCATGGCTCGAAAGATACTCAAACATTTCCTTAAGATAGTATGGTGAAGACGTAGAGTATAAACAATTATAAACCAGTGATAAGACATGGAGATCTCGTCTTTGGCGCACGGTAAGCCATTTCAGTTTATTCCTAAATCTTGTTATGCGGTCAGATCTTTTCAGATCAAAGATGAAACGAATGCCAGTATTTTGTAACCTTTCTAGTTTAGTGAGTAATTCCAAGTTACAACCAACGTAGGCACAATCGGCATAATCAAGGATTGGAAGTAGAAGAGACTGGACCAAAAGAGTTTTAATTTTCATGGGCAAGAACCTTTGCAATCTCCTCAGATTATGCATGCTGCAAAAGAATCTCCTCCTAACATTATTAACGTGTTGACGCCAAGAAAGCTCTCTATCCAGTAAGAGACCAAGATTCTTTGCAGTTTTGGAATAAGGGATTACAGTGGAGTCAATGTATGTATTAGGAATCGTTAGATTATTCAGTTTTGAGATAGAATAGGGGCTTCCTATAAACATCGTTTGTGTTTTAGTAGGATTAAGAATCAAGCCGTTTTTAGTGGCCCAATCAGAAACTTGTTGCAAACAATTCGACTTTTCATCAACAGCCCTTGACAGATCCTCTAACATGAAGTGAGTATAGATCTGTAGGTCATCGGCATATAGATGGTAGTTACAGGGAATATGTCGCACGATGGGGCTGATGAAAATCGAGAACAGTAGAGGAGAAAGCACTCCGCCCTGTGGCACACCCGCCTTCAAATCCAACCAGCCAGACTCAACACCACTTCGCAACCGCACACACTGAGTTCTACCTTTTAAGTACGACTCGAACCAGGAAATACAGGATTGAGATGCATTGAGTCGCCTGAGAGAAGCAAGGAGTAGATCAAAATCCACAGTGTTAAAAGCACTGCTGAAATCTAATAGTGTCAAATGGGTTAGTTGTTTTTTATCCATAGCTCCTCTTATGTCATCAGTGATTTTTACTAACGCAGTTGTCGTACTATGCCCTTCTCTGAATCCAGACTGAAAATTATTGTGGTAGTCATTTTCCACAAGAAACTTATTGAAATGCCAGTATGCAAGTTTTTCCAGCACTTTTGAGAAAAATGGAAGTATTGATATTGGGCGGAAATCCTGTGGAGCTGTGGAATTTTTTTTTTTTGGTAATGGAATGACATAAGCCTGTTTCCATTTGCGGGGAACTATACAGTGTTTGAATGAAAAATTAATAATATGAGTCAGGTGTGGTATTATAATGTGGAGAAAGCGCGAGATAAAAGATATGCTTATTTCATCACAACCTGCAGCTTTGGACTTAATGGAGGCAATGCAACGCTCAACCTCAGCTTCCGATATGGCTGGAAAGTCAAAATGTGGACCTGTTAGCCCTACGTGTGTACTTAAATCTCTCAGAGCAGCCGCTTTAGCAGTATCATCCAACGTAGTAGGAGGAGAGGCAAAGTGTGCATTCAGACAGTTGGGTTCCAAGGATGGCTCACCATGCGCCAATCTCCCATCGAGAGAAACCAAAGAGTCAAGACGCTTCCACGCCTGAGCCTGAGAACAACCACTAAAGAGATCATGAGTATGAGCAATTTTGGCGTTTCTACATTTTTTGGAACAAATGTTTCGAAGACTTCTAAATCTCTGCCAGTTCTCAACCGTTGGACAATGATTGTGTTTGATACGAGCCCTGTTCCTGCGCTTCATCAACATACGGATTTCGTCTGTCATCCACCGCACACCAGGATTTTTCACTTTAATTTTACGAAGTGGAGCATGTTTATCCAACAATTTCAGAATATTTTCATTAAGAATGTCAACCTTCTCGTCAATGGTATTGAGACGTGTAATATCATCCCAATCCATAGCCTCGGCATCGGAAACTAGGGTTTCAGTATCAATTCGACGAATGTTGCGAGCCACCATCAATTTAGGTTTCGGTTTGGGGACTCTGATAGAATATTCCAGATAGAGCAGATCGTGAAACGAAAAACCAGGTGCAGACAACTGTCCATGACTTCTCACCATATTCTTTTGTGAAACAATGATATGATCTATGAGTGATTGAGAATTTTGAAGTACATGAGTAGGTTGTAAAGGAAGAATATTAAGATTAGTGGAGGAAATCATTTGCATAAGTCTAGCTGAACGTGCATTATGTAACAGAAGACAAGTATTAAAATCACCCATAATTACAACATTATTATAATCAGAAGACAGATTCTCCAGCACGACCTCCAAATCATTAAAGTAGTTGGATGTGAGAGGACAGTAAACAACCCCAAGAAGAACAGAGGAGTGCAAAAAATTCACCCTCAGAAAAAGATACTCAGCATCGCCAATGCAGCGAGATGAAGACTGCAGGACGATCTCATAAGGTAGATCACTGCGAAGATAAACGCAGACACCACCACCTCGCCGCTCAAGCCGATCATTCCTGATTAATTTAAAACCAGATATTTGAAACAACGAAGATGGTAGTGTAGGCTTCAGCCATGATTCGGAGACCATGAGGGCATGGATGTCTAGGTTCTGAAATGTGTCCACCATCTCGTCGTGGTGAGATGGAAGACTCTGGGCGTTGATGTGGCATACCCTCAATAATCGCCTTGGACCACCAGAAAAGGTTTTAATAAGACACGATCGCAAACAGACTGCATCATCACCACCAGCGGTGGAAGACCCGGACAAACTAACAGCATCTGTGGGAGAAGGGGGGGGGGACAGGAGGAAAGGAAAAGTAGAAGGTGATATCACAGGAGATATCATCTCACCGCAAAGCACAGCCACAGGATGTGCGTTGCGCGCCAGTTTACAATGACACAAACAGGTATACCAGCACATCAGGCATACACATTACAAAGCACTCATGCTGAAACATCATCATCCATTTCAACCTGTCACAATTACACATTAAATACTCTTCAGTATACAAGAGGCCCATCAAGCGAGATTAGCAGAATAAAAACAATAATAAAAACAATATAAAAACTAAAGACATACATAACTTTATCACGCAAACAATGCGAGACATAGTGGAAAAAAAAGAAACATAACAACGGAAGGCATATTTACACAATCATACAACCGCCATCATTAGTAAAAATATAATATTATGATTATATCAAGATCTTACCTCGGTATATAAGTTCCAGTAAGTCACGCACTGTGTACAGACAGACTCCGCTGTATGTGATAACAGCAACTTAGAGCAGTGACAAGTGAAAACAATAAGTAGGCAGTACCACACATAATAAATCAAGTTATGAACACGAAACCATATACAAATCACCGCATACTACTGCAAAATACATTGTTGAGCCTTACCACACATATGTTTATTCACATTCATACATCATTTCGAACACAATATCCAGACACTCATTACATATCCAATGCATATCCCAGTCATCACCAATCAAAAAATACACAAGCTTGACGCGCAAATATTCAGACATGTACCTACATATAATTATTATCATTCAAAGTATCATACATTTACTATAAAATTAGAATTAAGTCTCCATAGAAATTCAAGCGATAAACCTACAGACAAATTCGAAAGCATATACCAATTGATTATCCTGTGCAAGCTGGTTCAAAATCCCAATAGGTAGGCACATGCAATAGATTAAATCAGTCACATAGGCATTCCACCAATCCATGCAAACATCAAAGTATCATCATACAAATTCTCATAATACACTTTCAATCTCAAAAGGATCACCAGAATAAATAAAACTCAACAGCACTCGCCGATAGTATTGGTAAATCCAGTTCTTTCTCAGGAATCGGTACTTGAGATATCGTTCTTCAAAACAATTCGTTCTTAACATTCGTTCTCGTTCGTGGAATTTGTCACGCGATTTTCACCTTAGTCTCTTTGAAAATAAAGTATTTTAAAGGCCTTTTTCCCAAAAGACGACACGAAGATTTAAATCCTTAAATCTCGTTTGTGATATATGTCACGCGATTTTAAACCTTAGTCTCTTTGAAAATAGAGTATTCTAATGGTATTTTTACCAAAACAACTTCACAAAGATTTAAATCTTTGAATCATGTTTGTTACATTTGACACGCGATATAAAACCTTAATTCCTTTGAAAATAGAATACTCCAATGGCGTTTTTTCCAAAATAATAACACGTAGATTTAAATCCAAGAATCTCGTTCTCAACGTTTGACACGCAATATGAAACCTTAGTATCTTTGAAAATAGAGTATCTTAAGGTTTTTTTTCCAAAAAAAAACACACACGAAGATTTAAATCTCGTTCGTGTTTATTTGCCACGCGATGTTAAACCTTAGTTTCTTTGAAAATATAGTACTTTAATGTAATTTTTCCCAAAAGAACGAAAAAGACCGAACAGATTTGGCATTGAGGATTTAGTTCTTCGAGTTAAGTTGAAGAACGAATACATAAGAACGAATACTCAGATTCTGAACAATACTACTCGCCGATACAAAAAGTCATCACAGTAATCTATCAATTATGTACAAGTTCATTTAACAGTTTATATGTATTAGATCTCACATGTGAACACATTCAACATGCATCAATGATCCCACATGTGAACACAAGCATATGCTTTAGATCTCACATGTGAACACACTCAATAGTCAATACATATTAGATCTCACATGTGAACACAAGCATAACAGTTTATATGTATTAGATCCAATGATTAGATCTCACATGTGAACACAAGCATGCATAAAATAAAAAAACGAAAATAAATTTCACTTGTCAACATAAGCATGCATAAAATAAAACAACAAAAAAAAAACACTATAAGAATAAAAAATCTCATTCACAATACAAGTAAGTATTTATGACAATATTAATTAATAGAAAAAAAAATAAGGTTATGTTTTTTGTATGTGCAAAACATGAAGAGAAATTCATTTATATAAACAATGCAAAAAAAAATGCAAACTGTTTTACCGACGCACCCAATCTCCGACAATTTAACTACTCGCACAGAATGTACACATATAAAATCGGATTGTGTATGTATGTACGTCCATCCGTGCATGGATCATGTATGTATGGCCATCTAGGAGAATAAACCAGTGCTCCACTACAATAAGAAAATGGAAATACAAAAAACTTGTACATACATAATTTCAGAATAATAATAAAAGTAGAACAATAAACCCGTATATATAGTTGTATAGTATAGTTGTAATATGACAAATGTACAAATAATTATTTTACCGATTACATCAGTTAACAGAACAAAAAAAAAATTAAAAATTAATAAAACAAAATATGTTTCAACTACCTGCAGCAGTTTGCATGCAAAATAAATAAATGCATTGAGTATTAAAAGAAACTTATAACCATTTAGATAATCACAAAATGAGCCCGGTGCACACGGCTAGTACAAATATTATCATATCAACTGTCTATTCGCCAAGCACTGCGATAGGTACCTGCATAGTACGTAGACGATTCATTATTTTCGAGACCGTTCCCCGACATTAGCGATATCTGGCGGCCGTGGATAGAACTGATTTTGATTGTTATTCTATGACTCAAAACAAAGTTGAACTGTCAAAACAAATTGAAACTTGCATGCGACGTTTGAAGAAGTGCCCGGTATAAAACTTGCAAATAATCGTGTATTTTTATATAATCGAGATATCAGTGTATCTGGAGATAGCGCAAAAAAAGTTTCTCATGAAAACCTGTCGTTTCCGGCAAAAATAAAATCTAGTTCTAATTATAGCACACGACTTACTATTCTTTCTTACTTAATGTGAGGTACCGCTAATTTCATTATATTATAATATCTTTTCAGAATCAAAAGTGAGTTATAGTGTCAATAATTTTTCAGAATTTATTGTTATCATATACAAGTCACTTTGTCGTGTTAATCTATTTAACAAAATGACTTCTTTGGCAGATGGTGGTCATATGAATATTACAATGTAGGTGACTTGACCCAAGGATTAAATATATATAGGAAGGCACATTAAGGGTTACACCCTCCCACACCCATGAATGTCAGTTCCTGTGTCATCCATACTCTTCTAGCAAATTCTTTCTAAGGGCTCATGGTTCGCCTGATGGACTCCCCCTGACGTAATCCTTCCCAGTGGCGTAGCTAGGGGGGGGCAGGGGGGGACATATGTCCCCGGGCGCCGCTTTAGGGGGCGCCAAAATGAGCATTAAAACTTTTTTTTTTCATTTTGATGTCAACAAATGTATTCCAAATACGTTTGAAAGATTAAAATACGTTTGAAAGAATTTTGGAGCTCCACAAATATCTTCATTACAAACCAGTTGGCAAACACGATTTTAGCGCCCCCATTGAGCACTAAGGGGCGCCATTCTACTCATAAACCAAATGACACATCCACAATACAGGATTGCTGATGGCGTTTTTTTTTAAACAAAGATCAGTTTGGGTTCAAATATTATTCTTCATAACTGAAAGTGGCATCTGGTTTTATCAAATTATACAGGTTGAATAATTTCGAGTCGAATATAGGATTTTACTTGAGTGCAAAGAAAATAGTATAATATGTACCTACTTCACATTAGTTGAAAAGAGATAAATTTGTCATTAGATAGAAATGTAGCAAGTAAGTTGTTGTTTTAAATAATATTTGAAATCTAGCAAATTTTTCGGTAATAATATTTTATTTTACTTGCAAGAAAAAACAACATTGGAATTTTTTTCATTACTCATCACATCATCGCTATTTTTGGATTATCATGTAAAAATTGTTAATTTTTTTTAACAACTTTCGCATATATTTCTGAAAAAGTTTTTACTCAACATTTTTAACATTTCATTTAACCAGTCATGTTTTATAAGTATATTTTAATTTTTTATAAAATTTTAACTATACGCGGCGGCAGAATTGCCATCCACACTTCTCAGCATTATACAACCAGATGAGTCTCCATATGATCAGTCATGATTATACAAAAACTTAACAGTCTAATGCCGGAAAAAAATCACCTATCCAGATATACAGGATATCAAAGGATTAGGCTCAAAACATGGGCTCAAAATACCAGCATTGTGCCTGAAATATCGGTGTTGAAAAATTTTCTTTCAATATTACAAGTATTAACTTTAATAGATTTTTGAATTTTAATTTATCGGTGAATCTAATTTTTGCAAATTATTTATCAAAGATTTCGGAGGTACCCCTGTAGCTGACAAAACTAATGGTATTATGTAAACAGACCTACATAGAATGCCAATTTTTTTAATTTCTCCTGCTAGTTTTGTATTTTTTCTGCGACAGTTGTTTGAATATTATGCTTATTTGGTACAGCGATGTCTATAAGATACGTAATTTTAATTTGTTTATCATGTAATCCTAAATCGGGTCTATTATGATGTATTTGTCTATCTTTTATTTTTGTTTTATCATAATAGATCCTATAATTTTGATTTTCTAACACCGCTTCCGGGTTGTATTTAAAGTATGGTATTATATTTCGCGAGTTTATTAAATTATGTATTATTTTTCGACATGATGATGTCTATTAGTATATTCAGTTTGAGCGAGAGTAGAACAACCCGAAACTATATGTTGTATCGTTTCCGATTTGGCCAGACATTTTCTACATGAATCGTTAGTTGTATTTTGATTTTTTATAATGTACTTTTGATAATTTTTTTGTATTTATTACTTGTTCTTGAACAACCAGTATAAAACCCTCGGTTTTCCCATACACTTCCCCAGAGTTAAACCATCTGTTTGACGGATATTTGTCACTTGTTTGTTATGAATCTTTATTTTTTTATTTTTTATTTATTTATTCATTATTTAATGTACATTGATATTGTACATTGTATGTTGATTGTTATAATTATTATTGAAATTAGTTATATGTGTATGTTGTATTGATTTGAGATCTATCATGTAAAAGGCTTTTGCCGTTTATTGTTTTAATAAAAAAAAAACACATGAGATTGGTTGAGATCATTGAGGTGTCTAGCATGAA
Source organism: Athripsodes cinereus (assembly GCA_947579605.1). Classification (NCBI taxonomy): domain Eukaryota; kingdom Metazoa; phylum Arthropoda; class Insecta; order Trichoptera; family Leptoceridae; genus Athripsodes; species Athripsodes cinereus. The sequence continues at coordinate 32,744,768 of OX388308.1, read as the reverse complement.
GTTGTTTCCTATTTTAAGATTCTAACAAAATATTTTAATAGTTTATTCGCGTACCTACTGTTTCGACATATACATTTAATGATGTAGGTATGATTTTTGTCGGTCTGTATTATAATTTTATGTAATGTAAAATAATTTTGTTTATTTTTGAAAAATGTTTTAAGAGATTCAATTTGATAATTATGTAAAGGGGAAATGTTAACAATTCCTCTTCCTCCTATACTTCTAGGCAGAGTCAACCTTTTTTCCGCGGACTTTGGATGGTGATATTTTTTGTTGTTGTTAATTTTGATCTTATTAAACTTTCTAATTTATTTAAATTGGTTTTTGACCATTTTATAATGCCAAATGAGTATGTTGATAACGGAATAGCCTACGCGTTTATTGCTTTTTCTATATTTTTGGCTTAGATCGCTTTTATTTTATCTATCTTTAAAATCATTTGTTAATTTATTTTTGTTTTTAGTGCGATATAGATTTTTGGACTGCGGAAGTATTTGTATATTTCATTATTATTAAGATTATTTATTTGATAATGTGAAGCTATATCCTGACATTCTATAATTTTACCTTTTTCAATATGAAAAGTTTAACATTTATCTGGCTTAATTGTTTACAATCGTATAGAAAATTATTAGTCTGTAGTGTTATGGAATACTCTAGAATTTTTTTTTGAGAAATTTCTCGTAGTGGAGAATTTTGGAGAATTATGGTGTATTTTGAGACAAAATATTTTTTATTGTTCATTTTTACAATAAGGATATGGTAATGTGTAAAAAGAATATACTTGATAGACTAGTTTTTAAAAGGAACAAATATAACATAGGAAAATTGATGATTTTCGATTTTAAGTAGAGTTCATTGTTCACTTATAAGTTACTAGTTTTTGTAATCCGGCATCGCTCGGGTTAAAATAAACAGATAACCGACAAATACATGAGTTATTGAAAAAATATAGTAAACATTTACGTAAATAATAGTACAGTAGTAAAAACCTCTTTCTTAAACTTGAAGTTTTTTCATTGGAAAAAGAAAAAAGTTTGACACCACACATGTCCATTTAAAAAAATGGTAGGTACCTTCATGGAAAAAGTATTAAAAACCTCTGATTTGGGCCCAAATCAGCCCAATGAAGTTTTAGACCGATCAGGTTTTCCGGTATTGGGCGAAAGGTAATATTTTTGTGAAAATTATGGAGAGAAATTTCTCTTCTGTCAGAGGAGAAATTCTCGGAGAAATTTCTCGTTCTCGAGAAATTCTTTTGAGAATTTTCTCTACTCACATCACTTTTAGTCTCTATTTTATTTCATTAAAATACCAGATTGATGCTTCGAAAATGAACCATATAAATCGTAAAATTTCAAAATTTTCTTGACGGCTCCGAGAAGGGGCGCCGACTTTGTGCCATGTCCCCGGGCGCAGATGACCCTAGCTACGCCACTGATCCTTCCTGAAATATAGGAAGGCAGTGGGACATCATCGGAATTGAGAAAATGCTAATGGTCTTTTCTCAATTTTCAACTCTTACTAATACTTATTAATTTAATGTTCCAGAGCAAGTTTAAAACAAATAAATTACAAACAAAAACAGTTTTAAAGCAAACAAGGCGACTGCACCAAAAACATAGATGCTTGTCAAAATTCTTTACAAATATCTATACACCAATCACTTACAAGTGTAGTATATTGTAGCGCGCATAGGGAGTTCAAAGTAGCACCTATGTAAAGTTTCAAATCAAATATTTATTTAAATTGTCTTAAGCAGTATTCAATTTTGTGAAACGTCTTTAACCATTTTTATTTGATGATAGATGTAGAAAAAAATTGTTTATATTTTCTTTTGTCCTTCACACTGTCACTAATTAAATGATTATTCTTAATAAATAAATATCAATAGCATTGAAGTGTTTTTATGATAAATCTCCACCACCAACAGTCACCTCTAAAGATTATTTTAAAATATATATAACTACAATACTCTGTAAAATGACTGACTTATTAAATTTGTCTAATTCATTGTATAAGCATTCTTATGGGTACTATTCTATCAATGACTAGGAGCATTAAATTAATCAAACTGTAAAGTATATCACTATCTTCTCAAAGAGCTCATGGTGATCGTAAATAAATCATCATTGATGCCTTGTCTTATCCCAATGTATTAGTACTTATTTTCTTTTCTATTTTGTGTATAGAATTGTAGCTATGTCAGACAGTTAGGCAGAGTTATATAAAATTGTATTCAGGTCAGACACTTTTTTCAGCTAAATACACATTTGCTAATTCATTTATTGATTACACTGGCAGTATCTGAATAACTTTAAACAATATAGTAATGTATAGTAATTTAATAATTCCATTGTAGCCTGGCGGTACAGTCTCGGCCTCAAGCACAAGAGGTGCGTAATTCGATTCCAGGTGCCAGCAATACCCCATTTCACGACACAAGCTTTTAGCTTATGGTGAAAGGTGTATAACAAGGGTGGCCAACACGCAGGCCACATACGGCCTGTTGGGTGTCTACGTGCGGCCCGCGAAGCATTCCTCACTATTTTTTTTGATAACAGTCGGTATAAGTATCCGTTACTTTTTTGAAAGAGGTACTATTTTGAGAAAATATTCTTAAAGAAAACCGAGGAGTTTTGAAACATTTCAAATTCCTATACCATTTTGAAAACTTGGCGACGGGGGGGTAGAAATTTTAAGGTGAAGTAAAATTATAAAATGTTCCATATATGGAGTAAATTGTTGTATGGCCCGGTAGAAAATCTCAATTCTGAAATTTGGCCCAGCTGCTGAAAAGGTTGGCCACCTATGGTGTATGAGATTGTATTTTGGTTTATAACAAAAACCTAGATATATCTAATCTAAAAAAATCTAATATTTTTTTTAATTTTATTAACTTATAACATCCTTAAATAATTTAATCACACATCTGAAGTAAAAACAGTTTATTACATATCTTAACAGTCTGTACGGGATATTCTCACTCAATTTTTAAGAGAAAACGCCAAACCAAACAACATCTAGGTTAATAATAGGTCATACTAGATATAATAATGTACAAATTGGAAGAAAAAAAAACATTATAATCATATGAGCATTTATTTTAAACAGTAAATAGCTTATAAAAAATTTACATAAAATTATACTATGACAATTTAAAAATATAACTATTCAAAATATAACAGTTTAAAAATATAACTATTAAAAACCAGTGCCCCGTTCCACCATTATACTTTCCAACTCTGCATTTTGCACTATGCAATTCATCGGCTTGTTTCCGTTCCACCATTACATCTTTTTGCAAAGTAGGAATTGCAAAGCGCAAAGTGAAAAGAAGACGCCATTCGCTAAGTAAATAGGCAGTTCTGTTCCACCATTACTACTTTTCATAAAAAACTTTGCCAACATAGCAAACGAATATTTTGACATTTCAAATATGCGATTCGTCGTGTTGTGAAAGTAGACGTTGGTTTATATTATAGGTGTTTTAAGTAAATTTGTTATACAATGTGGCGAAAAATATTATTACAAAGGGATGTGGAAGACGGAGTTGTGAGATTTTATAAAAAAAGGATTAATTTCCAAGATATTTTGCCCACGCAGTTCCTGGAATATTTTAGAATAAGTAGCACTCAGTGTGAATATGTTTTGAGAAAGTACACGAATTTGGAATGTATACGTCTTATTTGTCTTAATAATTTTAATTATGACTGGAAATTGTTATGGAGATTATTTTGTGATAAAAGTATTGAGTTGGTTATATGCCAGTCTTTCAGTGACCTTGGAAAAGAAGGGGAGAATTGAAATTGGACGAAAGGAAATTGGAATATAAGTGTGTATAAAAAAGTTTTTTTTAAAATATATCCACAGTGACTGTAGATATACTTAACATAAGTGTTTTATTTTAAGTTATCCTAAAAATTATGTAAAAAATATAAAATATATCCTTTCCTTTATGCGCAAAGCTATGTCTCAATCATAAAATAGATCTCATGAATAGTATGTTATATGATAACATAATATCATGTAATAACTAAAATCTCATCGACGTTCGTAACCTAGAAAATAATATCTAGAATTCATAATATTTTTTAATTTAGTCGACACTAAGTGAACTCTATCTGCTGTTACAAACATTAAATTATACGGCTTACTTGGCTGACAATGTTGGACTACTTTATATTTAACATATTCCACTAATACTGAGACTCCCAACAACATCGGAAGTGGCAAAATCACTACATTAGTAGTAAAAACATTGGTTAACACAATGTCAACAGAAAATTTAAAGGTATGTATTCAAGATCTTAGGTATTTTTTTTTAATAATAGATCAGTAGTAGATTTGCTATTACGATGCCCGTCTACCATTTGGGAGGTCTTGGGCTTGGTTCCCGGCAAATGTAAAAAATTTCACCAGTAATTTCTATATTAATTAAGATAACATCCATACATACATACCATCACGTCGCTTCCCTTGCAGGGTAGGCAAAAAGGATCGAGCGCCACTTCCTTCTATCCTTACATACATCTTTCGCTTCCGTCACTGTCATACAATTCCTCATGCATGCTCTCCTATTCAATGTGCTCAACACGTGACCGTCCTGTAGGATTTGATTTAAATGATCTTGCCATTTAATTCTCGGACGTCCACGTCTCCGAGCACCATTCCTCTCAGCCCAATGTATCTTCTTGGTCATTCTGTCCTCATTCATTCTTTCCACGTGCCCAAACCATCTTAACTTATTTACATTCATCCTTGTAACCACACCAACTTTCATTCCACATTCCTTTCGTATATCACTGTTACGCACACAATCTCTCAGACTTTTACCACACATCCTTCTCAACGATCTCATTTCTACTGCATTTATGCCACTTTCATCCTTCTTTAACCATGTCGGACAACAGAGGCTAACGCACTTGCCTTTGAGTTACGAGGTCCCGGGTTCGATTCCCGGCCAGGGCAAAATGAAGAATGACCTTTTTCAAATTGTCCAGGGCCTGGGTGTTACATGTATATGTGTTCAGTGCATTGTATATATGTATATCGTCGCGTTAGTACCCATAATACAAGATTCATATCTTAGTTTGGGACTAGCTAGATCTGTGTGAATTGTCTATGCATGTTATGTTATGTTAATCATTCATGCCAATATTATGTCGCTATTTTTTTTTATCTATTAAAGTGTTATAAAATGAAATTTTTATAAAATCTTACCTATTAATAGTATTGGATTGCAATATTTTGTTTTTCATGTTTTGGTAATCTCATTTTTGACAAGTCTATTGAATGGTCATAATGTTCTCTTTGGAAATCCACAATAATTTTACCATCAGATTGTTGAGATAATTTTGTAATTTTTTTGTAGTCCTCCTGATGATGCCAAGTAGAAGCCTTGGCGAAAACGTTTGAGGTGAATAAATTTAATTTGGAAATTATACAGTGTTTTTAAATTCATTTTAATTTTGTAATTACGTTTATAAATTTGATTTTTGAGTCTCTTCCATCGTGACCTGTAAATTTATAAGATAGTTACAGATTTGACCTCAATGGTTTTAAATTGGAATGTTTCAGTAGAAAATTCTCTCCCTCCATATTATATGGCTGTTAAGTAGATGTAATGCAAATACAGTTTTCTATGTATTTTTACTTGCTTTTTTACTTTTATAATATTCACAGGATCAGACAGTCAATTGTAGAACATGACAACAAAATGTGAATTCAATAAGCGGACCAGCAAAGATCCTTAATTTACCTGGAAGTCTTAAAAAAACATCAAAGTTAAATGAATCATTATCAAACAACACTAATAACAGTACCAAATTGCTAACAATTTTCTTATTCGATTAACCAAAAGATCAATTAAAAGTACTAAATTATGATTAAAATGTATAAAAAAACAAGATGAATAGATTCAAATGAATTTATAAAATAATTATAAATTAATAAAACAAGATTAAAAATCAAATAAAAATAATTAATCATGATTAAATGTATTTAAAACAAATGATATATGATGAATAGATTCAAATGAATTAATAAAATCAAGTCAAAGTAATAAATCTTGATGAAAATGTTTTTAACACATAAATTAAGATGAATACATTTAGATGAATGAATATAGTAAGATGAAAATCAATTTAAAGTTAAAAAAAAAATGATAAGGTGTATTTAAAAGAAATAAATAAGATGAATACATTCAAGTGAATGAATAAACAGAATAAGTGAATAAAAATTAATTAAACGTAATAGATTATGAATAAAACGTATATGTAAAGTAATGCAAAATTTATTTAATGGTTAAGGGTTTGAATATTTACCTGTTTTCTTGTTATTTTCACAGTCATACTACCTTCAATGAGATCCAATTTAGCAACTACAAAGTATTCAGCAAGAGCTTTCTGTACCAGAGGCCAACATTGTTTCAAATGTTTTTCATGATAACTAGGAAATAATGTGGCGAATGCACTTTCATCCAATAGTCTATTGGGTTTATCTTCGGGTTTAAACTTAGAATCACTCATTTCTAATGTGAGAAATAAAATTACCGTAAAATAATAACTTCAATAACAAATCGAGATTATACTACGCTTATACACCGTATTTGACAGATATTCTTGAAGGATGTTTGACATTTCGATACATGTATACAGAGCTACTATATCTATGGGTTCCATCTATTTCTATGGGAACGGGTCTCGAAAATAATGAATCGTTAGTACGTAGACAGTAAAAACAAAATTAGGGTACAGTAAAACCAATGATTACACACATAATTACAAACAATTAATCTTTTCTACTGAATCAACCATGATAGGCTTTGACGTTTCATCAACTTTCACCAGTACGACGCCATCTCTGGTCCAGACATATTTACATCTCTTTTCACGCTTCTTGCAACGTGCCAAGTAAAGGAGATGTCTGGACTTGGGCGTGAGCGTCTCCGAAACGAACACTTGCACCTGCGGTCCTGCTATACCCAATGCACGAGTACTCAGCTTATCATTCCCCTCCTTAGTGCGATTAAAGTTTCTTACTGCGAGAAGCAGTTCTTCCCTCATCACGTTTGTACTAAGCTTTGCGCGAATGATACTTGCAGCACCCCTGGATCCGACTCTACCCATTTCACAAACATCACTTACACCAACATCAGCACCTACAGTTTTACAGATATTAGAGACGATTGCCTTCAGGTCCTGAATGGTTTCCCCAGGCAGCACAGGAACGCCCTTTATTTCGATGGTGGAGCGATTGGCAGCCCTCTCCTGACGCTCATGACGACCTTCCAGTTTTTCCACCTCCTCGCGCATAGACGCTAACTCCACCAAGACGGAGCCATCCATTCCCGCTGCAGCACGGTCCACCTTTTCTGTAAGCTCCTTTATAATTATGTCCTTTTTTAAGTTTTCTTCCGATAGTGCATCTATAGTGGCCTGCATTTTCAACACTTTCCTTTCCAATGCCATCAGCCTCTCAGACATGTCCGCAGATATGGCAGACTCAGCCTCGTTGACGGGAAGCTGACAGCCCAACGCACCCTGTTGACTTGGTGAAGCAGAACGCCCTGACCGCGGATCCACCTTTTTACAATCACCACACCTCCATTGGGCCTTGGTCAGTTGCGACATTTTCTTAAAATTGGTTAATGTTATACCCACGCAGCCGTAGTGAAAGCCCTGCATGCACCGCAAACATTTTAGTTTTTTGGTAGGGCTAACGTCACTTCCACAGCCGTCGCAAATAATATTCTTGGGAGTTGCCGGAGACATGGCTTTTCGTTAAATGAGTACAGATAAAAAAGAAAAGAGAAAGTCGTTCAACGAGGTTTCACTGTGCGTTCAGAAATAAGATCGTTTGAGCACCGCGCTGTGCATGCAACAATAAGTTCATGTATGGTTTCTATACGCGCTCACACATCCCACGACTAATCGTTCACTCAACTAATGCACTCCATAGACGCGCGACATTCGACTTGATTAGTATGATTATTTTTTATAGCAGTTGGTACACTATAAAACGCACTTATTATTATTAAAATATACAGCAAAAAATCAGCCTGTCACCGTCCACGGTATGAATTTATGTTTTGAATAAAAAGTAATATTGCCGCAACTTTTCTTACATCCGCATCCGCATGATCACCCGAATTGATTATTGCGGATGCAGATGCGGATGCAAATGTTCAAATACATGCGGAAGCTCCGCATTTACGGATGCGGATGCGAATATTCGCGACATCCCTGATTTGGACATTTGGACCCTGCATCCGCATCCGCAATAATCAATGCGGATGCGGATGTAAGATAACTAGCGACAAGAAAGAAATTGGGCGGGGCCGGTGAATGGCGCGTGCCGGTTGCACTTGAAATTAAGCAATGGGAACGAAAAAATTGGTGAGAAGATCCGATGCGTTTGTAGGCAGTGTTCTTAGTGAACAATTATTTTGTAACGCGGGTCTAATTTATGAACCTTAGCCTAACTAGTGTGAATCAGAGAAGGCGACAATATTACTATTATAATGTTCCTATTTTTAACTTCATTTACTAATTACAATTAGTAAAATTGTCCGCAAGATTACTATATCATTATTTTAATTCTTAATTCATATACTTTTTTCTATAAAATCTTAAACATCCGCATCCCCATTCGAATCCGCATCCGCATTCACATCCTCGGATGTGTAAAATTCGACATCCGCAACATCCCTGATTCAGATACCTATAATGGGCCACTTGCAGTTAGGGTTGCCACCTTTTTTTTTTAAAAATAAAGTACATTGGTAATTATAGGTAAGAAAAAAAAGTACGTAGTATCAAAATAAAGTACAATTTATTTTTCTTTATTATTATGTTTAAAAACATATTTTTTAATTGCTTTTTGCAGTTGTATCAAATTAGTATAATATCTACTAAACAATTGCACAGCAACTTTACAGTCTATATTTAAATTTAAGTAAATGGTAATTAATTTTTTAAAACATTTTTTCGGTGTAACACATTCACTATCTATTTGATCTGTTTCACTACCAAAATTACGTTTTCTATAAAACTTAAAATCGTATTCTTAAAGAGGCCCTTTAGCTAAAACTGTGAAATATAAAATTTTCAACAAGTTTGGCAGAAAAACTTTCAAAACTTGTTGACGCTGCAAACATTTTGATGTGATAAAATATGAAAACAAATATGTATCAATCCAAACAAAAACAACCAAAAAATGGAAAAATCGTTGCTCGATGTCTTAGATTTTTTTTATACTTTGCCTGTTAATTGCCTGATATGTTGAGACTTTTAAACAAGTATTATTATTTCTTACTCACGAAATTTTTTTTTGGCGGCCATTTTTATAACGTGCCGTGGGTGATTTTTAATGAAAATAGATCTTTAGAAAAATTATTGTATCTTTTTTATTTATTAACATATCGAGATAATTTAAAAATATATATTTTTAGTACAAAATTTTCTAGTTTTAAAAATATTTTTAATCATCGGTATCTATCGAAAAAATTACTAAATTTTGCTTCAAATTTACAATTCTAAAATTGAAAAATTCTCATTTTTGCATCATCATTTCAGAATGAAAAAAACAAATATCATCATTTATAAATATTTTTTATTTACAGAGATATTTTGTGTCACTATTCTCAGAAGCAATGCAGATGAATTTAACATAATCCTTCTTTTTCTATAACTAGTCGAACTTTGCTCCTATGTGAAAAAATTAAAATTATGAAACCAAATATCTGAAAAGGGACTGAATGTTTTCTTTTGAAAATTTTGTAAAACATTAACCGTATTCTTATTAATAAGTGGCAGGAATTATATGAGTGATATTGTAGCGGTTTTAGGAATATAGAGTTTTTCCTGCGGGCTGTTTTAGTAAAAATAAATCTATACAAAATCCGTAATATTTTTTTTTGTTTGTAACCGTAGCGAAATAATTTAATCTACATTAGATTGAGTAAAAAATAGACTATATTTTGGTATATATTGATATTCTATTATATATTTTTATAAATACCAAAAATTTATCTCATGGTCATTACATTTTTTATCATTATTACATGAAATTTTTAAATACATAAAAGTAATACTTAATCACAATTGATTTTTTTCTCTGAATAATTTATTATAGTTTTTTTAATGTCCAGTGTTTTTTAAATTCATTTTTAGTCCAAGTGGTTTTTAAAATAATATGATGTTTAGAAATTTCGAATCGAAAAAGGGGAAACGTGAGCCGTACTGAGCTTGTATTTTGTATGGAGCAACATGGTCTGGTTGTTTTGAACAGGAATTAGCCATATGTATTATCAACATTAGTTTTTTACTTTACAAAAAAAAATATGATTATAGCTTCATAGTATTCGTTTATAAAAAAAGCACATTTCTAAAAATCGAAATCGGGGGTGTGTTTGGCAGACAATGCACGAGAATCCTACGATTTTTCATACAATTTTTTTTTAATATAACTGAAAGTAAGATAGTTATTAAAAATATTAGTGTAATAATTTTTTATGTTTTTTTTTCATGAATATTGACCAATTCAAAAAATATTTTTCTTGATAAAATTTCTCATATTTTGAAACCAAAAATCACAATTTTTGAGTTTTCCCACCAAATTTGTATAAAACTGGTTATTACAAAGTTTTTGCTAGAAAGCGCTCGTAATGCACTCAAACCGCTTTGCACAAAACAAACAAGATATTGTGGCAATGGCACTGACATTGTTGACATTTGAGGTTATGTTACGTTCAGAAATTGATTAAAACAAGTGCTTTAAGTGATGTGGCGCTGGCGAGTGACGACACCGATTCAGCACCAATTGATAAATTTCGTTTAACGAAGAAATACTTACGACTGAACTTTTCAAAATCCCAAAGAAATCAAATCACGCGAAATAAAGTATTTTCGCGTACTTTATTTTTCTCATAAAGTATAAAGTACGATTACCTGAAATAACGTACAATACTTTATTATAAAGTACGGGTGGCAACCCTACTTGCAGTCGTGGGGGATTTTAATAAAAATGATCGAATTCAGTAAATTTGAGGTCGGAAAACACAAATATGTCAGTTAAAAATTTTTAAATATCTAAATTATGGAGAATTTCCAAAAATAAAACCCAAAATTTTTGACGTTTGTCAAAACACTCTAAACAGCTGATGACGTCACGGAGTCCCGTGAGTCATAGTAACTTTCGCAATCACAGATTATAATCTCATACACACATGGGACTCCGTGACGTCACAGCGCCGCCATATCGTTTTTGATCATTCCGAGAAAATCCAATTTTTAAAAGCTAATAACTAAGAAAATAGTGCAAGAAAAAATAAAATAAATTGTGGTTGTGTTTCTTTCATACTTATTTACATGATCATCACTTCACTATTATAAAACATTTACACGAGTGATGTAGTCACACGACTTATTACATGTGCGTGTAATAGACCGGGCTCCAGAGGGAGTTGATTGTGCAAAATATGAGGACCGAGTTCCATGAATGCAGGTTGGTGGAGAATAGCTCAGAGAATAATAATATGGATCTTGCCGGATCATTTTATGGTCCAATTTTTTTTAGCCCCCCCCCTTTCAAATTTGTATGAAAATCGATGGAGTATATTATACTATAAAGTAATTTTATTGACAATACTGATATCCCATCACGGCATATTCCACAAGCGGGGTAGCCAGCTGACTAACCAAATGCAATAAACATGCAAGCTGCCCTCTCCGTGCCAAAAAATTTTGAAAAACATTGATCTATATAAGTGTTTGTACTAAGTGCTCTTAACAAATGTAAGGTATCTGACGTACAGGTCACTTCTTCAGGTAATATTTCATCCATTTATGCAACTATTAGAAGAGATTGAAGGAGACCCACCGTCCACCCGGATAGCTCAAAAGTCTGAGGACATCCATTTATGGAGAACACAGATTAAACCTATTATTATTATACCCAACTCATAAAAAAACGTGTCTTGCTGGCAGCAGCAGTAGTCATTTCTAGCCCCTTTTTCTAGTCTATACTCATCTTACAAAACACTTTACTTTCTAATGAGTCAGAATATGTTTTTACTCTAATGCTCTAAAATTTGCACACATAAAAATGGCTGCGAGATGTACGTTTGTGGAGGATTCGATGATCCAACAAAATTTTACAAGGCACAAGGGTCTTCACTTTATGAGGGATTTGAATTGCAATCAAACCACGAAGCTGATTCTAGAATGTTTTTCACATATTCTGTGATAAAAATATTTGTTTGCATGTATGTATCATTGTGAAACCGTTTGGTATATCATGAACTTTGAGTGACGCAAAGGTAACAACTGTCATGTCACTCATTGTTGCTTATATATATATGTATTATAAAATAAAATAAAATATTTCATGCTGTAAAAATTCAATCGTCTCAATCGTTACTATTTTCAACCTTGATATGTATGTATTAGGCTTGGAAATTTATTACTGGAAAGAACTAGAAATATAAATTGTCTTGGTCTATGGTTCGACGGTTCTCGTAGGAATGAATATCTTTTAGGATGCCATTTAGCTGCTGAGCATCTCGGTGAACAACAATAAGAATTGTATCTCTATAACTCTTGGGTAGTGTTGGCTTCATACAGAAATCTTCTCCGTTCTCCCCTATTCAAGGTAGCTGTTCTCCAGTTCACACGCAGCGCACACAGCCCACTGCAACCCCGTTCATCCACTAAAGCTTTGATCTTCACATTCGCCTTCTTCCGTCGGGGGCAACATCCTTTACCCCTTTTGCTGGGTCTCTATCCATCCGTTGTAGGTGATCTAGCCACCGTAATAAGTCAATCTTGAGCATTTGTTCTGCGGTAATATCATCAAACAGTTAACAGAACTCAGCATGATACTTTCATCTCCGGACACCGTTTTCTGATGTGATTGATCTATACGTCGTAAGATACGTTTCTCAAATATATTAATGCCCTTTTCATCATGTTTTTAGAAAGTCTAAGTCCCCTACGCATATAGGAGCACAGATCTTATAAAAATAGGGTAGTTTTTGTTCTTCTGGAAAGATGATGGGCAATAAGAAGGTAGTATTTGTCAACATTGTTTTCAGCTGTTTTTTACAGGATTTGACGCACATGCCTATTTGATAAATACGTGAACTTTAACGTTGGAAGCCACCCTGATAGTTCAAAAACTTTTTCCTCCAGTGGTTCCAATGTTTTAATAAAATGGAGAGCGTTTTGGGAATACTAAGCAGCAGAGCGCGCTATATTTCACGTAATATGAGTATAGACTAGAAAAAGGAGCTAGAAATGACTACTGCTGCTGCCAGTAAGACACGTTTTTTTATTAGTTGGGTATAATAATAATAGGTTTAATCTGTGTTTATTTATGAATTCTTGAAATATTCGTATAATTTTTGCTTTGTTGTTGTTTTTTGTGTTTTGTTTTTGTGACATTTGGCATTTTATTTTCTCCGTCTCAAACTTTTTATGTGACGGATGTGTAGTTTCAATTGTTTATTGAATGAACTTTGATTGATACCATGAATTTTGACTGTTTTATCTGAGAATTCTTCATTATTAATTTTAACGTTTGACTAATATTGTGTATTTCTTCTTTTATTAATTGCTCAATGCAATTATTTTTATGGTATTTTGATATTTATTTTTTTAAAAGTGTAATGATACTATCTTACATTTTATACATTTTTAATTGCTTTTTATTTTTATATAGTATTAATTGTTGTTTGAATTTTTAATAACATTTTATAAAAGCTTTAAGCTGTATATATGTGTAATAAATAAATATGTATAATAATAAATAAATAGAGTTTTGTCGATGGGACAGAGCTCAGCGAGGCATAGATGTGCTGCACCGCTCAAGGCTTTATGAACCGTGAGGTACAGTTTGAAGTCTACTCTCTTTGGGACTCTCATCCAATGTAGCTCCTTAAACAGTGGTGTGATGTGTCAGTGCTTATTGTCTCTGTAAATGGTCCCATCAGCACCATTAAAGGTTATCTGGAGACGGTTGAGAATGATTCCAAGAATATTTTAACTAAATAATATCCGAATATAACCTGTACACGAAACATATTATTTAATAAGGGGAAATAATGTATTATTGTGTAACACAAGCAAAAAGTATTTAGAATTTATTCTCCATTCATCTCTATTTTATGCTAGTCAACATTTAAGAAAGGGACTCCCACCATTTACCCCTGGATGTTTCAAGAACATCAGTTTTCATATCATCCAATTTCTGCTAGCCTCTTTACTACTACCATTACTATAGACATAAGACATTTGTATAGACATAACATAACATACATAGATATTTCACAGAGATCGAGCTAGTCCCAAACTTAGATGAATCTTGTGTTATGGGTACTAACGCGACGATACACACATTTACAATGCACTAAACACATATACTTGTAACACCCAGACCCAGGACAATTTGAAAAAGGTCATTCCTCAATCTGCCCTGGCCGGAATCGAACCCGGGACCTCGTGACTCAAAGGCAAGAGCGTTACCTCCGCGCCACACCGGCCAACTACACCGTTATAGCATATCTCACAACTAAGGTGGCGAGCAGAGCAGCTGCATGTAATAAACTTCCAAGGTGTCCTCTTTGTTCCAACAAAAAATTAAAACATTCAGGATGGATGGGACATTAGTCTCCTCAATTCGGTGAATTTCTGCTATAGGTTATCCAATAGCATCCAGTTAGAGAATATACCTATATTGATTATCCATACCGTTGATATATACCCATCGTTGTATTTATTTTTATTATCTTTCACTGTACACTGTTACAAGATATCGTGGGGCATTCGGATATGAACTAGGGGAGGGGTACAGATTAAACTTAATTATGATTTATTTTCTGCATAGTTGAATTTCATGACATAATTATGCATTTATGTACATAAATAATATGGCATTCACTGGGCGAGATTCATTCCCTTGTCCCAATATTGCCATCTGAGCACTTCTATAATATCTTGTAACGGTATACAGTGAACGATAATAATAATAAAAAATACAACTATGATCATCAATTTATATCTTCTCTTAATGGGTACTACTGGATAACTTATTATAGAAATTAACCTTTAATTCTATGTACGTACCACAATTCATGTCCTTATTTGATCCATATAGGTGTTTCTTGGTCCGCATTTACATTTGTGCCTATTGTCTTGCCCTTCTCCATGGTGATGAGCACACCTGGGTGCCTGTTGTTATGGCCAATCCAGTTGAGTCGTTGTTGAACAATAATGTAGTTTTGAAATAATATTTTTCACTCATCTTCTTATAGCCCGCTAGACTTGATTCAGAGGGGGTGCGAATCCATGTTTTTGCGTCGTCTGTTACAGGATGGAGGCCTTGTATATCTCCAATGAATGAGAATATAGGACAGTAGTCAGATAAACAACACATACACTGTTCACGACATAATTCCACAATGCATTATTCGTTTTAAAACTAGTCTCACAGTAAAACTTCAAAACAAGCGACTCAGACAAAACTAACAATCAACACCAAATTTTATTTGCGTAAAAAACACAGCAAGATAGAAAAAAAGTATTAGAAATATACTAAAATAAATATTGTTCTAAAATATAAACAAACTTGCGTTGTAAAAAGATGGAAAAACTATGGCAAAAGACTTTTAGATTGCTAAAATGCACCTCCACAGCAATCTTAAGTTTTGACAGTTGTTAGATTGTGTTTTAAGACGTCTATTAAGATTTGACCTTGGCAATGTTGTGTCAAGAGTAGGGGAACCTGTTGAACCTTGGCACTATGTGTACCTAGGCCACTGGGCTCGTTTCAAATATTCGCGCGATATTAAATTTTACTGTCTATGGTATTCGGTACATCACTTCACTACCGACTATTCAATGTGAAGTTAGTCACATACCGCCATTAAGCCAGTGTTTGCTGTCACCGAGGTTAAAACTTTTTTCGCCGAAAAAAGTAAGTATTTCTAATATATTTTGAAGTCTGATAGTTTTAAATGTTTTATATTAGTCAATTACTTTTTATATGCTATGTGTTCTTTTATATTACAAGTGTCCAAACAATAAAAAACTTACGAGATAAGTAACCTCAAAACTATTTAAAATCCATCGTTTTGTTGAAGTTGGAGTAGTGTTGTACCTTTGCCACTGTCGATCAGTTATACCTTGGCCACTGGCCAAGGTACAACCTGGATGTTGTACTTTGGCCTATTAGAATATTTTATTAAATTATTTCACACTCATGCAATATGTTCCTGATCAAATATCTTTATTATTTCAGAAATCATGCCTAGAAGTAAAGAGAAGAAGACAAGGACGCTTATTAATGTGAATGATCTGACAAATGCCATTAAAATGATTAGAGAGAAAAAATTCACCACTTTCGGTGCTTCCAAACATTTTGGATTACCAAGAACAACTTTGCGTCGTCATTTAAAGCACTGTTTGGAAATAGGTAATGATGTAAGCAAGTTACACGAAAACCTTGCAGTTAATCAAGTTTTTGATCGCACCGCAGAGCAAAGTCTGGTTGACTATATTAAAGACGCAGCACACTTGCAATTTGGATTGACTCTAAAAGACGTGAAAGTACTTGCTTACCAATTTGCAAAAGCGAATGGAAAAAAGTACCCTAAGAGCTGGGATACAAACAAAATGGCTGGAGATTATTGGCTGCGATTATTTAGGAAGCGATACCAAAACGAATTGTCTTTAAGAAAGCCTGAAGCTACTAGTTTGGCTCGCTCTTCGGCGTTTAACAAACATACTGTGAGTTTAACATACGACAATTTTAAGAAAGTCCTTTCTCAATGTCCCTCTGACATAAAAGCGACTGATATCTGGAATTTAGACGAAACAGGATTGTCCACTGTCCATGTTCCTCCAAAGATATTAGCACCTCTTGGCACGAAGCAAGTTGGGTCAATGACTAGCGCTGAAAGAGGAACGACGGTTACAATGATAGCGGCTATTAATGCAGGTGGTGGTTTTATTCCACCCATGCTGATATTCCCTCGTGTAAACTTTAAAGATTTTATGATAACTGGAGCTCCTGAAGGCAGTATTGGAGGTGCCAATCCATCCGGTTGGTCAAACGAGTCCATGTTTGTGAAATTCCTCCAGCATTTTATCAAATATGCAAAGCCTACCAAAGAACAGTCAGTCATTCTCATAATGGACAATCATGAAAGTCATATATCGGTACCCGCAATACAAATAGCCAAAGATAATGGTGTAAAGCTTATTACTCTACATCCAAATACTAGTAATCATATGCAACCATTAGACAAGTCAGTTTTTGGGCCTTTCAAGACTTATTTTAATACAGCGGCTTACGAGTTACTAATGTCTCCAGGTCATGTGGGAAAACCATTAACTATATATGATATTGCTGGCTTGGTGGGAAAAGCTTTTCCTCTTGCCTTCACACCAAACAATATTTGTAAAGGTTTTAGTTCAACTGGTTTCCATCCTTTGAATGAAAACATCTACACAGATGCCGATTTTATCCCCGCATCCTATTCTGATCGTCCACTTACTGAAAATTCTCCCACCAGAATTGATCAGGTGCCTGTTAGTCAGCCGACTGCGTCAGGTTTCGAAGTTATACATGGAAAATCACCAACTTTGATATCGCCGGCTATAATACGCCCTCACCCAAAAGCGGAACCTCGTAAAGAAACACGAAAAGGAAGATCCAGAATTTTGACCGATACACCAGAAAAGCAAGAAATTGAAAACATAAAGGCTAACAAAAATGTTTCAAACCGGTTAGTGAATAAAAAAACACTCAATAATGCAAAAAAGATAAAAAAAAGAATTCTATCCGAAACAGAAACTAGTGAAGATTCTAACAACTATTCAACGAGTGACACATCTGAAGGTACCTCCGACAATAACAGCGAAGATGAGAACCTACAGGTTGAACATGTTAATGAAGAAAATTACAATATTGGAGACTATGTAATATTTTTATATGAAGGTTCCTACTTTGTCGGAAAGGTAGAATCAATATGTGAAAAAGGTGTATTGCTGAAATCAATGCAAAAATCACTTAAAAACTGGAAATGGCCTGAAAAAGAGGATCTGAATCTGTACCTTATAAGTGACATTATAGAAAAAATTAAAACCCCGCAAAAAGTTAATAAGAACAGAGATTTTTTATGTTCCAGAGATACAAAAGTACTGGGATTTCTACTAAATCAATCGAATAATATATTATTATAATTGTTGGTTTTAAATAAAATTCACTTAAAATGCATTTTTTTTAATTTATTTTTACCAGTGCTAAAAGAGATCCCATAGGTAACCCACAGAAGGCCGAAGTTGGACGATTTGAACCGACCCAGTAGAGGGTGGCTCGAAATCTCCTTCCAAAATAATTAATTTTCTATGCTTTGTAAGATAGAATAGACCGAATAAAACGATTTTGGTTAAGAAAAGTTAATAATTTACTTAAATTACCTCCAAATTTTCAATGTGTCCTAGGTACACCGTAGTGATGGCCAAGGTACATTGGGTATGTTGTACCTTGGCCTCAATTACCATTTTTTTTAACTTTAAAATCCATGTATTAAGTATGAAATATACATTTCTGATATTTTGGTGGTGAGTACCCAAATAATTGACCTTTCAAAATATGCAATTATGATTTGTGTGCTGTACGTCAAATCACAATGAAAAATATATATCTAAAAAACTGTCCTAGGTACAACAGGTTCCCCTACCGATTTCATACAAATGTTAAGATCGTAACGAATTTTTAAGACATCATACTAGATCTGTCTAAAAGTTAAGATTTAGACCGTGTTCAAAAGTAGCAATTCGCCATTTTAAGATGCAAACAAGATTAGATCGCATTTAGATTGTGTCGGGAGTAGGGCTGCTGAATGAACGACAACTAGCGTTTATCGACATTTCAGTTAGATATTTCGTTAATAATATAGCAAAGCGGAAACTGACATTATTTTCGTAGTCATCATCACAAAAACTTCATGTGGATCCGAAGGTAAATCGGTGAAAAATATTGTTTATCTAATATTTTGTGCCGGTCAAATTATAATTCTGCTGCTCAAATAATAACATAACACGTGTAGACAGTAATAATTCTGCTGCTCAAATAACAATTGTGCTGGTCAATTAATTATTTTGTTGTGCAAGTATTTATTAAGCTGTTAAAATTTGTTAATTTGCCGATATAACCAAATTTGTTTGTAAAACGAGTGTTGCGGTTATTTTTTATTTATTGCTGATGAAAACATTGTTTGCTGTGCAAATGACTTAAATGCTGATATGCTGATTTTTTCTTGCCGAACGAATGGATTAATAGCCGATCAAATAGTTAGTTCCCATTATTATCTTATAAAAGAGCACTGTTTTTCCGTCCGCAGGGGTTCTGTCGGCCCGGGCGTCCCTCTTTCACAATACACCGTTCCTATGACAACGATATCAGAGCGCAAGGAATGTCGTGGAAAGAGGTGACGCAATTGGCACAGAGACGCTCTGAATGGAGGAGGCTGGTTTCTGCCCTGTGCTCCCGAGAGGAGCGTTGAGGGCGATGATGATGATGATTATCTTATAACTGAAGTAGCCAAAGGAATATTTGTCAGCTTCTTTGTTGCCAAAAAGATAACAAATTCAGGGATAATTAATAATATACAATGCTTTTAGAGTTTTATGTGTTCATATTATGTTCTTTGAAATAATTTTGTTAATAACCGTATGATGTTGAAATAAATAATTGAATTGGTAAATTAGCCGATCATGGTGCATTGAATATGTTATAGAAAATATATTTATATGTATATAGAAAAACAGTGGAAATCTTATTCTATTCGGGGACCCAAACTTTAAGTATACGGGAGAAAACTCAATTTCTAGTTTCTACTGTGATCACACGAAACGATTTAGTCACCCGTGTAAAGGCCGCAAAACAAATTGTCATTTTACAATTTACATTAATTGTTGTCAAAATGTTTATTTACAAATTAGTGATTTCGGTCTTCAAAATTTGAAAGGTTGAAGATATTATAACTATAAATCGTTATATATTATTTTGTACAAATTATTTATTAAAAAGCTTGTCAAATTACTATTTCTGTATAATCGTTTTAACAAATAATGGAGTGCAGGTTGTGTCTTGGTAGTCATCCAAATAATCGTATATTCAATTTCGATTCAGAAATCGTATTAAACATTTTGTCACTGTTACAGGTAATTGTCTAATGTAAAACTAAAGGCTGATTTTTTACAAAGAAATATATTTCGGGTTAATTATAAACCTGAGGTTAGTTTGAATATAACATCGCGTGTCCAAACTTAGATCGCTATAATAAAGTTACCTAGTATGAAACTATAGGTCATATTTTTATTTGTCATTAATAAACTTAGTTATTTTTACAGATTGAATTAGACGATGGTCTT
Organism: Athripsodes cinereus; assembly: GCA_947579605.1. Taxonomy (NCBI): domain Eukaryota; kingdom Metazoa; phylum Arthropoda; class Insecta; order Trichoptera; family Leptoceridae; genus Athripsodes; species Athripsodes cinereus. Next base: position 32,724,324 of record OX388308.1, on the reverse strand, counting down.
CCGGAGCTCATTTGTGATAACTGTGTTATAAAGCTGAGTGATATTGAAGATTTTATCAATATATGTAAAGAAAGTAACTTCTATTTGAGAAGTAATTATGAAGTGGAGATCAAAAATGAACCATCACTCGATGTAGGTGGAGACACAATAAATTTAGACAGGGAATTGGTTGTCGTTTTAGATAACAACTTGGAACAATTATTGGAGGATATACAAAAAAACAAAGCAATTATTATGTCAAAACGAACAGAAAAGAAAATGAAACAAGGGCCACAAATATTTATATGCGAAAAATGTAACAAAACATTCACCAACGAGCTTGCATTCAAGAAACATTCTAAAGAACATAACATTCAAATAACAAATGATAAAGAGTTTTGCATGTGCGGTTTCTGTTTAAAAAGATTTATATCGGAAGATGAATTAAATCAACATTATACTCAAAAACACGAATGTTCATTTTGTCGCAGACTTTTTACAGACAGACATCATCACGAGAGGAAGTACCATAATCGAAAATCTCTTTTGTGCGAATGCGAACATTGCGGAAAAGTTTTCAAGAATTCATTCCAACTTGAAACGCATGTAAAATTTAGACACACAAAATTTGAATGTGATATTTGTAACAAGGTTTGGTACAACAAACATCTATTGAGGAGACATATGAGAACACATTTATTAGGCAGTTCCAATTATAAATGTGGCTACTGTATGAAACTGTTTAAAAGGAGAGAATCTTTGTATGTGCACGTGCAACGTTTTCATTTGAAAACGAAACCGAGGGTTAGTTGCACCGTGTGCAACAAATCTTATCTGACTAAAGGAAATTTAAAAGTAAGATGGAATTTAAAATATTTTTATTTTCTTCCCCTTATCCTGGGTGGGTCAGGCACTCCTAGTTACTTCCTGTACTTTCTCCAGAGATGGTTTCAGGATTTCTTGCTACTCTCAATTGAGTCTTTTTTCTGGAATTTCTAATTGATTTTCTGCCCTCTGTATGTTCATGATACATTTTGGTCAAAAAATTGACTGAGTATAGTTTGGCTTCCACATACAGGTACATTTCTATTCCTTGTATTTAATTTCTAATGAAACTCACTGATGATGGGTGTCTACCCGAAAGGCCTGTGGTAGACACCCATCTACAAAGTATACAGTGTTTTATTTAAATCTATTTTAAACCTATGTAAAAGTACTTTTTACGTACAATATGGCCAATTCTGAATCATAAAATAGTTTAGTTGCACTAACTTAGTGTAAGGAGATAGTTGAGTCATGATAATTAGTTCTAATTCGTATTCACAGTTTTCCGTACTAAAACTAATTTACTTAGTTAGTTCATTTTGACACCTTAATACAACCATAAATTTCGTAGCTCTCTGGATTTCTTATTAATTAAAATTATTAGTTTATACCATGTAACCTTATTATTTGTATCCAAATATTTTGTACATTAAAGTTTATTATTACAACGTATTTTTACTTTATCAGTTACACAATTCAACGCTCAAAGGGTGAGTTTATCGCTACGTTGCGATATTTTACAACTAATCCAGAATATCTTTTTGTTTTACAGGAACACATGCTAATACATAAAGGTGAAAAAAAATATCAGTGCGACCATTGCTCTGAAACATATTTCTCGAAGAATAATCTCTCCAAGCATATACAATATCGGCATCTCGGCAATGTCAGTTACTCTTGTAGAAAATGTAAAAGAAGATTCTCAACCGTGAAGTATAGAAATTATCACGAAGAGACACATAATGATTCACCATTATACAAGTGTCCTGTGTGCTCTAAAGAATTTGATTTAAAACCCAGTTTTAGATTCCATTTGAAGAACAAACATAAAAATATCAACTCATCGGAAATTTTGAAGGGGGTTGTTAAGAAACGGAATAAAAAATTAGACACCGAATAGTAATACAGTCGATTCCGCTTAATTGGGACACATCGGGACTTACGCATTTTGTCCCAATTAAGCGGCTCTCCCAATTAAGCATATTTCACTATTTTTTAATTCATTTATTTGGTTTTGGCAACTAAGGCCAATAACCAGTAAAACATACATAAAATGAAACAATGCATATTTTTTTTCAATAATTTTATTTTATAAACTCTTGGAAACTGTAAATTACATATAGGTTATATAAATTACAAATATGTAATATAAGCTTTTAAGAAAAAAAATCCTAATTAAAATAACAATTTAATTCAATGCAAAAATGAGTCTTAGAATATGTGTAACATAATATGTGCTGTGATCTTAAATTTACTGTCCCAATTAAGCGGAATGTTGTCCCAATTAAACATATAAATTTACTATTGGTTTCTTGGTTTGGTTTCTGTTCTTTGAGATTTGTCCCAAATAAGCCGCCGTCCCAATTAAACGGTGTCTCAATTAAGCGGAATCAACTGTATCTGTCTTAATCTGGCTACCAAATTGTAAACTAATGAATTTATTTTTACTTTTAAAAATAAATCTACGTCTTTAGTTAATATTAAAAATACACTGAGTAAAATGAAAAGCATGTTTTTTTTTTATTTTTAATATAATCCTTAACTTTTAGCATATTTTCCATTATGGTATGAAGTAAACACTTAACCGTACAAGGAACTTGTGTTACAAATTTGCTTTGATTAATTTTAAAATATCTGAAACGAGGACATTAATTTTCAATGAAGGACACAACATAAAAAAGAAGACTACACGTTTAAAAGCAAGAAAGTTCGTTACCTTACTGAAAAAAAAAATAATGTAACGGCGGCAGAATTGGAACTGCGAATTTCTTGACTATGTGTTCATTTTCTACTTTTCGAAGTTAACAAAGTATACTACATCACTATAATAATCTTTGATCCATAACACAGAATCCCAAAAATTTAATCTAAAAATAGAGGAATTCCCGAAAAAATATTAATATTAATTATTTAAAAAAAAAAAAACTAATTTTTAAATAAAAATAAACATTTGTTTTGAAATTATAATCGCATCGGCTATTCGTCAGTAACAAAAATTACTGTCACTGTCAAAATAATAATGACAGTTGTGACCTTGAAGTATTTTACAGTAAATTATGTAAACAAAACGGCATGGCTTTGACGTCTGTCAATTCAGTGGCTATTCGTAAGGAATTTTATGTAAAGATAAACAAAGCCACGCTGTTTTGACGTCTGTCAATATTGGCAGCAGTGTGACCAGATTTGGTAGTTTCCTACTTTTTTGGTAGTTTTTGAGGCATTTGCAAGAATGTTTAGTAGTTTTTAATAGTTTTTTGGCAGTTTTTGTATTTAGTCAGCAAATTATCGGGTACTTGGGAAAAGTACCCGATACTTACTGATCGAAAATAATTGTCGGTACAAATACGGGATATGAACCGACTCCCCGAGGACCTCCGTAAAAACCAGCCGATTACAACGTTCAGGAGCAAGCTGAAGACTTCGCTCTTCCAACATAGTTTCCCGCGCCCTTGAGATGGATACTTCATTAAACGGCGCCGAATAAATCATCCAATATAATAATAATACATTTTAGAAAAAGGTACTGCGAGAAAATATTGTTGAAGAAAACCGAGGAGTTCTTGAAATACTTCAAATTCCTATACCATTTTAAGAATTCAGTAGTTTTTGACTTCCCCATTTAGTAGTTTTTGAAAATAAAATCTGGTCACACTGATTGGCAGTCGTAATGTGAGCCCGGCCGCACAACAATATGCTCCAAATATGGAACATTTGATAACTTAACTTCACCTTAAAACTCCTACCCCCCCCCCTCGTCGTTAAATTTTCAAAATGGTATAGGAATTTGAAATGTTTCAAAACTCCTCGGTTTTCTTATAGAGTTTTTTCTCAAATACCTCTTTCAAAAAAGTATCGGATACTTATACCGACTCTTATTAAAAAAATGTAATAGTAAGTTAACCATAAACATATTTTGCAATTTCTCTATGGAAAAGTTCACCATAGATAAATTTTATAATTTCTTTCTTTTTTCTATGTAATTACGGACAAATAGCCTTTGCCAATTATAATTTAGTAAACTGGCAAGAATTGACACCATAACTTATCTTTATCTATGCCCTAGCCGCCAATCGTTTCCTGGAAATAGTTGTTGTTGTATGGGTTCGACGTGTTGTAATTTGATTATTTTTATTTTACAAATTACATTATTACCAGTGAGGTATATAATCCTGACGACTTTAACGTAGAAATTATAAGTTTGTAATTATTTTTATATTCGTAACATATTTTTTTCAAGATATTCGTGGATCGGCATGGTCGCAGTTTTGTCTTTGGATTCTTCAGTTTTTCTATTATTTTAACGCTGATAAAATTCGATTGATTCTAGGACTTAAAATTAACGTGATAGATATGGTTATTGATAAGATATTTATTAATAACGCGACAAGATTGTCGCTAAGTGATCGTTTTACGATACTGCAAAGTGTTCAGCCAGGATTGCCGCCAAGAACAGATCGAACCCGCGACATTTATGATGCGACACAAAATATCAACATCAACACACGGAGCAGTGGACTGGTGGGCAGACTTGGGATGACGCCCATGGCTAGGGCTGCCATGGAATTAAAAAAGGTATTTCATTTAACAAAAATTTGGGACCATAACCTCTTTGTTGGCCGGTGTGGCGCGTAGGTAACGTTATCACTTCCAATCAAGAGTTCCGGATTCGTTTACTGACTGTGGCTAAATAAAGAATAACTCTCCAAATTGTCCTGGATCTGGGAGTTACCTTTCCATGTGTAGTGCATTTTATATGTGTGTATTGCATTGGTACCAGATTCATATCATAGTTTGGGATTAGCTCGATCTGTGTGAATTGTCTATACATTAAAATTGCCACTATCTTAGTCGAGCAGCCCCACCCTTTGTCGAGTATTTTTTCCATAGTAATTATAATAAAATTCTAATGATATTTTTTATTTGCAGATACCATTAAAACAGCGTATAGGAAAGCTCCCAATGAGAGCTCCAAATGCTCAGAGTTTGTACAGCAACGGAGCCCTTCTTGTGTCTCCAGGGAGAGTGGGTAGGGGCAGAAGAACTCTCAGAAGGTCTAGAAGCTTTTCCAGTTTAACACGAGGACGTCGGAGGTCACTGTCCAGAGCCAATTCCGTTGGAAATCTCAGGTAATACTTATTTATTTAACAGTAAAGAATATAAGCCATATAAGGGTAAGTCCTTTTTTCACGACATTCACATGTGAGCCGGGACTTTCATAATCGTTCAATGTTTTTAAATCCTAAGTTAAGGAAAAAAATGTCTTCTAAGAGTGAAAACACTAAGAAAGCAGGTTGCCTGCTTCTACCGGCGCCGATTGGCGAAAAAAATTGTTCCATGCATTACAATGAACATGCGCATAGTAAAGGCAGCTGGGTGAAAAAGGCTGTCGGCGCAGGAAAATTTACTGGAATGAATTAAACATTCTTTCGGGTGAAAACACAAAGAAAGCAGGTTGCCTGGTTCAGGTACCTGTTTTCACCCTTATTCAGTATCCATTCATTGTCTGCAATTGAAAATGTGTTCTGAATGCTCTTTGTAATGTTTTTGTAGTCGGTCCTCTTCGTATGGTGATCTGTCTGCAGGCAGCGGAGATGAGAGATATTTCAGACCCCGTAGACCCAGGTGGAGAGGCAGAGGGGCCTTCAGGTTAGTATTTCATAACTTTATGTTTTTGTTATTCATACATCTATAACAGTGGCGTGTTTTTCATACGAGCACAAACAGCCTGGCTGTGGTTGTGGTTGTTGAGAATTCAAATTTTAGCGCAAATATCTGCGAGTGAGTTCAGTCATTGTTATTTTATTTTTTTTATTTTATTAATTGGGGTGAAATATGTACCGCGACCTATAAGATCTATTGTACTCCCCTACTCAGCTTTCCCGGTGTTGCCCGTCAAAGCACACCCTCAAGTCCCAGACATCTAATGAAGTCTAGGATCTTGAGGGGGTCCAAGGTGTGGAGAGATTCCACTTCTACCCAGTGTCTACCTAGGGATTTGATTCTTGCGAATACCACGGCATTGCATTCCGCTAGGAGATGTCGAGGAGTCTCGGCCTCTTCTTCACAAAATCTACAAGTACCGTCTTCTTCAAATCCCAGTTTGCGTAGGTGTTCCTTGAGCCTGCAGTGACCCGTTAGGAAGCCTGTTATTGCTTTGAGACTTGTTTTACTTAGGTTAATGCATACCTTGGCTCTTCCGAAGTTATATCCTCCGAGTAGTTCCTTGGCTTGCCTAAGCCTAGGGAGATTTTTCCATAATTCGTTTCTTGTCTCCCTTTCTTTTTGATTTCCTCTTGGAAAAACGTATGTCCCAAACCACAGAATGGTTCTGGTCCATAGAGTTGCATTGCCGCACCCTTTCTTGCCAGCTTATCAGATCGTTCATTGCCCTCTACCCCGATGTGTCCGGGTACCCAAAGGAGGGTGACTTTATTCTTGCCTAACTCGTTAAGTTTGAGGAGGCATGTCCAAACCATCTTGGAGTTGATGATGTTTGAACTCAATGCTTTAATAGCTGCTTGACTGTCAGATAGTATAGCTATATGTTGCTTACTGTATCCTCTGTCGAGATTGAACTGGATACATCTTTCCAAAGCATATACTTCTGCTTGGAAGACACTTGGGAATTTTCCCATTGCTTCAGAGTCGTTGTTAACAATAGCACTTGACATAAACTTACTTCAGCTGTTTTTTTAAAATAAACTACATACATACCATCATGCCGCTTCCCTCGCATGGTAGGCAAAAAGGACCGAGCACCACTTCCTTCTATCTTTGCATACATATTTCATTTCCGTCACTGTCATAAAAAAATCCTCATTCATGCTCTCTTGTTCAATGTGCTCAACACGTGACTGTCCTGTAGGATTTGATTATAATGGTCTTGCAATTTGATCCTTGGACGTCCACGTCTTCGAACACCGTACCTCTCAGCCAAATATATCTTCTTGGTCATTCTGTCCTCATTCATTCTTTCCACATGCCCAAATCATTGTCGCTTAACATTCATGTAATAAAATAAACTAAAGTAAGAAAAAACATACAGGGTTTTCTTCCTTGTGAGGCTTATTTCTGTTGCTCATCTCGTCTTTATTTTTTCAAACACCTACTTTTTGCAGGAAACTCATAAATTGACAGAATTGAACAAATATGTAATTATGTGTTATTATTATTATTGCAGATATAGAGGACAGAACAGAAATAAAGGCGATGGTGGTGGGGGGTGGGGAGGAGAAGTGGGTGGCAGGGGCAGAGGTAGAGGTAGGGGCAGGGGCAGAGGAGGTGGCAGGGGACGAGGCAGGGGCAGAGGAGGTATGCATACTTACACATCATACTAATAATAATAATGTTTATGCCGGTCAGTTGTACAAGTCTAATGGGAGGGTTCACATTAAATTTGTTCACTTTCCGTGATCACTCTGGATGATTCTCCAAAATGAAAAGGTACTGTGAACAGGCGTTACATCAATAATAGTAATCACTAGCGATGACAGAAGATAGCGATTACTACCTGACATAATTCAGACGAAATGTCCTTTCACTGAAACAATCATAAACAAGTTTTATCCTATTATTAATTGTCTTATTCTCTATGAATTTGTATTGAAAATCAGAATCATGTACAAAATTATCATGCTGTCGACAATTATATTATTTGTTTTAATTTTTATTAAGTGTTATATGTGTCGCTGAGTTTCGAAATCCGCTATAACACATACATTTGAATGTGTTATAGCGGATTTCGAAACTCAGCGACACATATAATCTTTTTTTTATTTCTTTAAGTACTTAATTATTTTTTTATGAAAATTTATCAAACTACATACAACATGACCTGAGAGTGTTGACATGGCAGTGAAAGTATAGGATGAACAAGTGTGAACAGACGTGTTCACTTTCGATGAACAGGTTTGATCCTGATACTCTGGATGATCATCCAAAGTGAAGCAACGTGAATGCTACTGTTACGATCATACATTAAATGAATGTTTTGTTGTTGTCAGGTTGGAATCGTAGTAATAGTAATGGAGCCCCTCCTAACAAAGATGACTTGGATAGAGAGCTGGATCAGTACATGGCGGGCAGCAAGGCGCAACTGGATAGGGAACTAGACAGCTACATCAATGCAATGGACGTCTCGTATTGATCCTCAATACACCACATATACCTACACACTTCGTAATGTACTTTACTACTAATTTGTTAATAAATAATTTTAATCGCCTAGTTACGTTAGACAACGACTGGAAATACTCAATTTCCGTGTCTAACCAAAGTCTTTCCGTTTTGATAGGCGGCGATTGGCACTAGAGTTAAATTAGCCAGTTTACTATACGAGGATCCAAATGAACTGTCAACTCCAATAATAAAACAAAATCCAATTACAGGTGATAATTTGTGTTGCGGGTATCGATGCATCCTGCATCCAACTTTATTTTCTTGTTACTCGATGTATGTAAATATCACATCTTATTTCAAATCCTATTCCTGACCTGTTCTACATTGGGTGGGAAATGAAAAGCATGCTTTTTTTATTTTTTTGTGTTAAAAACATACGTTGTTTATGTGATTAGCTTTAATAGTTTATATCTATAACTATAAAAGTTTATTTTTTTAAATGTATTTGGGTTTTTGTTGTAAACCCAAATACAACCTTAAAAAATAAGCGTCTTTAAAATTTGATTCCTGTTTTAAAAATATTTATTCTTTTGATCTATGTTTTATTTAGTAACATGGAACATAATTTACCCATCACTACCTACTAACTTACATAAGAGATGTGAGTGTGATGGTAGCAGGTAGTCTATCCTTATTGCTCGCACATTTTACGACAGAGTTTGCCATTTCATTTGAGTCCTTGTATAGCCATTTAGTTAAGTGGCTAATTTAACTGTCGGCCGGAGAAAAATATTGTTTTGAATATTTTCATATTATTGGTTTATAAAAATAGGTGTTCATTATGTACGAATGTACAGACGACTATCATTTAATAATTTGTTCCCATGGTACATATAATGTTGATGCTCATTCAACCTTTATAATACATATTGTAATTTTCATATGTCAATAATGTATCAAGAAATCACGGTCGTCCGAAAATTACGTGGATCAAATTGAGTAAGAGAAATTGACGTTACTTGCGTGAGCAACTGTGGAGTAAGCGAAAGTGGCGTATAAAGACAGGTCAAATTTGCATTATATCCTTTTAGAAACCCCACAAAGGAATTGATAAATAAAAACAATAAATCGTACAGTTATTACAATATTTCCATTTAAATAGTAATGTACATTTTTAATACAACCCATAACTATGAATTAAAATAGATTTAAAATAAAACACTGTATTACTTTCACTATGAATAATATTTGACTGAGAGGCCTTTCGGGTAGGCACCCATCATCAGTGAGTTTATTAGAAACTAAATACAAGAATTTGGTAAAATTGGTATTGGTAAAAAGGCGGGTAATGGGAGAGTATAGCAGAGGGATTTGGATGTTAATTATATCATTGGAACTGATGGTTTTTTAGCTCATAAATTGTTTGAAATATGTCACAAATATATTATATTATAATAAAGAGGAAATCTCGTGTTGCCTCGTGTGGGGTAAGCCTGCATCTTCCCAATTTGCATTGTCTGTGATGTTTTTAGAGTGTGTTTCCCGATCCACAAGTTCTTGAAAGACCTCTTGTTGAGAGCCAGTTTCCCTTGGTCCAGTTTTGAGTCTTTCAATATCCTGTTGCATCTCATTCAGTTTCCTAATGAGTAGTAAAGGGACCTCGGAGAGCCCCTTTTGACAGTCCTGTTGCTGTCAGCTTTAAGCACTTTGCACAGGTGTCCTTCTAGCAACTGTTATACTTATTAGAATTCACACTACACATCACTAGACATTCACACATACACCACAACCAAACTTTGAAGCACTGTAAAATATTAGAATTCACACTACACATCACTAGACATTCACACATACACCACAACCAAACTTTGAAGCACTGTAAAATATTAGAATTCACACTACACATCACTAGACATTCACACATACACCACAACCAAACTTTGAAGCACTGTAAAATGGACAAAACCAACTATTTTTGAAAGAAAATCAGCTGATGATGCTGATGATAAAGAACTGATTTTTAAAATTCATACAAATTTTTACGCAGGCATGATGAGATTTACTTCCAGATTTATTCAATTTGATTTATAGGCGCATTCACACAAGTCTTGACAGCAGAATGTTATTGTTGCAACAATTCAATGATATATTTCGTGAAATCAAATGAAAAAACACAAATTTCTTATCTGCATTGCTTTACTGCGTGAAAAATACATTTTTCATAAATATTCACACTTTTTACGAAATATTCACTTTTTTCCAAATATCTACCTATTACCACAGCACCCTATTTTATTCTATTTTTATATTATGAAAAATGGACCGCTTTGCATTCCCAAACCATTTTTAAAATGAAACTCTTAGTATAATAGTTGACTTTAATTGAACCATACTGTTTTCCACAGACTTGCATCTCCTCCCACCTGAAGACGAAAACTAGGTAATGAAGATTAATATAAGTTAACTACATAACTGTTAAATAATTCATTTTAGAATGGGTTGGGAGTGCCAAGTGGTATATCTTCATAAGCAGAGAACTAGATGTTTATTTATTTTGTTGTCAAATGTTGATATATGTATCTTTTCTAATAATTTTGATATATCTCCCAGCATTTGTCCTTTTCACCCGTTGTTTATCCACCTCAAGGCGCTCTCTTTTTAATTTTGTCCTCTCCTTTTCTGCGCCAGCTCGCGTCCACTAAGCCTCAATATGCCTTTCTTCTAAATTAAGTATTCTTTCACGCTCCATCTCAAAAACATTTCCTGGACGTCTCCTTGGTGAAAATCGAGTGCATGTTGGTGGACGCTGATGTCATGGAGCTCAGAAAAATTTAACATCATGTAATAAGTGTACTGTTTTGGATCATTTTATAATCTTGATTTCTGGATAAGTGATAGAGAGTCTGACGAGTGTGATTAGATGAGGTGTAAACTTAGATTTCAATGGTTAGAAGAGTATTATAAGACAGTTACTTCAATATATTGTATTGTATTATTAAGTTTCAAGAATAACCCTGCTGGTTCTAGGTTATATAAAATTTTGTAGCTGTTAGGGTTACATTTTTTTTTAACTCACCCCTTGGTGGAGTGTTCGTGCCAGTGTTGAGTTTTGATCTAAGGAGTTAGTGGTTCTCTCTATCTACAACTTTTTTTGGTTTGCCTTTAGAAAAGTTGCTATTAATCTATATATGTATATCTCGGCTATTACTAAATAGGAGGAGTTAGACATTCAAAGCTAACAATTCCTTCAGAAACCGTGGGTATCCGTCATATGTTGGATTTGGCCAGGTCGCCAGTCTGGCTGACTAGGTATATAGGTATGCCGGTTGTTCGGCGTTCACCTTTATGTATTTAAGAAAGACTCCAAAGGAAAGAATAAATAGGTGATTAAGCCAAAAGAGTTTGATTATCAGAAGGGATATTTTTTATACTAATTTCTCATCAAAATTCGAGAATGTTCCTCGTTTCAGGTTGAAGACCTGAAAAGGGGAATTATGGAATCAGGTTTCTTAGATATGAGAGATTTGAGTGTTTTGTACTTACATGTAATTAAACGATCACAGATTACAATTACATTCTAATAATTAATAAGTCAAAATATTATAAGTAATATGGCGCTATATAATAATCGCCAGCAAAAGTTAATGTAGAAAAGACACAAGTAATATGTATGCACACATCGCGGGTAGCAGGAGACGACTGATTAGTCGGTGCTCCAACCGCGGCTCGCCGCTGTGCGACGGTGCGCTGCGCCTGTGCATGGGTGTGCGGCGGAATGTTCTGGAACCTTCGAGGCCGCCACATTCACAGTTTGGACTCTCCATGATTCCAAAGCGATGAAGATGGAATCCAATACAACAATGTCCCAATCTCATTCAACAAATGGATATCTCATATTTTATTGAATTTAGTCCAAAATTGCAATTTTAGCACTGCTCTGTTGAAGAGTTTTTTTAGCATTGATATGATCATTTCACAAAATGAAACATCCTCGTCATAATATGTTTTCGCCTTCAATAATTTCAGTAATTCATCATTGCTAATAATAAACAATGATAAAAAATTTAATTACACAAAAATTAACAGTAGAAAAAAACATTACAACATTTCTACTGAACAAATAAATTTGTGCAATGGGTAAGTTTATCGCAGATGCGCGATATTTTCCAACTAACCCAATATTATGAGATTTAGTATTTTTTCGCATGCTCGCTTTAAGTCTTCTATTTTGTGAAGCGTCTGTGTCTTCGGATTGATAAGTAAGGTCTTTGCTAGCAACTTATCCTCTAAATCATTTAGATGTTTTTCTGTGGATGGACCACCCCCAGTTCCTCCATATGAATATCTCAATTCTCCGGCTTTCCTCTTAACTTTTGTTTAAAGTTCACTGAAACACTGAAAAAAAAGAGATTTTTTAACGTTGAGGAGGATATGTTATCGATACTCTAAGAAACATTTTGTTGAGACAAGATAGAATCATATTAAATCTGAATAGAAATAACAATAATACAGATGATATTACAGATATTTATATTTCAAAGTACTTACATCTTTCCATTGTCTGACTGTCTTAGCGGGGCCATTCTGGTTTTTAAAAGATTTGTACACTCTTCCCATTTTTGTTCTAATAAGCGTATATCTCCCTGTGTTGCAGAACTTGCCATAGCAACTATAGGATTAGTTTCAACAAACTCAATCAATACTTGTTTCTGCCTTTTTGTCATTTCTTGCCGTAGCAACTATGGGATTGGTTTCAACCAAACTCAATCAAAACTTGTTTCTGCCTTTTCGTCATTGCTTGCCGTAGCAACTATGGGATTGGTTTCAACAAACTCAATCAAAATGTGTTTCTGCCTTTTCGTCATTTCTTGCCGTAGCAACTTTGGGATTGGTTTCAACAAACTCAATAAAAACGTGTTTCTGCCTTTTCGTCATTTCTTGCCGTAGCAACTATGGGATTGGTTTCAACCGAACTCAATCAAAACTTGTTTCTGCCTTTTCGTCATTGCTTGCCGTAGCAACTATGGGATTGGTTTCAACAAACTCAATCAAAATGTGTTTCTGCCTTTTTGTCATTTCTTGCCGTAGCAACTATGGGATTGGTTTCAACCAAACTCAATCAAAACTTGTTTCTGCCTTTTCGTCATTGCTTGCCGTAGCAACTATGGGATTGGTTTCAACAAACTCAATCAAAATGTGTTTCTGCCTTTTCGTCATTTCTTGCCGTAGCAACTTTGGGATTGGTTTCAACAAACTCAATCAAAACGTGTTTCTGCCTTTTCGTCATTTCTTGCCGTAGCAACTATGGGATTAGTTTCAACAAACTCAATCAAAACGCGTTTCTGCCTTTTCGTCATTCTTTGAGAGCGCGACATTTCGATAAAAAGTAAAACGATGTGTTCCAACAAGACTCCAATAATGTTACAGGGCCATTCTGGTTGATAAAAGAGTTGTACACTTCCCATTTGCAGTCTAATAAGCGTAAATCTTCCGGTGATGCAGAAGTTGCCGTAGCAACTATAGGATTAGTTTCAACAAACTCAATCAAAACGTGTTTCTGCCTTTTCGTCATTCTTTGAGAGCGTGACATTTCGATTAAAAGTAAAGCGATGTGTTCCAACAAGACTCTAATAATATTATGAGTAATGTACATTTTAAAAACTTTGCAAACAAACTTAAAATACCATAAGTTGTTTACGCCCAGTATCCGTGTTGTTCAGGACTTTTTAGGATCTTTAACACTGTCCTTTTTTTCAGTCCTAGAAGCAGCCTATCAAAAATTTAGCTCTGTTTATTGTAATCATGTTTTATAATTAGTCTAATCAATTGATTGATGTCTTTTTCAATTTTATTGTATACATGTATAGTGGGTATGCAATACGTTTTAACATGTAAAAGGTTGTATTTGAAATAAAAAATAGTTAAGGTACTCACAAAAAAGGTGTCATCTCTCTTTCGTTGTCTTGTTTTAAAATTTTACAACAACACGTAATTCTGTTGCAGTGCGAATATTGCTGTCTTGAAAAGTAAAACAAAGAATTATAATTTTTTTACTCATTACTATTACTACTGTACGATACTACTCGACTCCCTAGTACGCCTCGTATACAGAACTGTATCTCCAAGTTGGGCTGGAGTCGGGGTGATTGGGGGTTTGCTGGCTCCCTCGCTGCTTGTAACCACCGTTGAAGATGGTGGTAGTGTTACCAAGCGGGTAACGTTGATCAAACAGATTGTCGGCAGCCGGTACGTTGATGGGTGAAGACACTCAGCTTACACCGTCAAAGCTTGTCGGAAGGCTGCCTAATAGATCACCTGCAGAGACCCACACTGCTCGCAGCTTCTCCGTCAACACCTAGGTACACCACAATGACACACTCGCAAGCGCACACACCACGAGTAATGAACCAATGGTGCACTGGCTATCTTGAGTGTCCAAATAGGTATACGGCGGCGTATCGAGTGAAGCGTTGAGTAGGTAGCCACCACAATGCGAATCTACGTCGGGAGCTTCGTCGGTGCAGAGGAGATGCTTGCTTCGTGTAGGCCAGAGAAAGTCCAAATCCGTTCCAATGGTCGTAATCAGCAAGAGTATCCAATGTCCAGTCCGTTCGATCCAACAGTCAAACGAAGTCCAAATAGAAAGAAAACACGTATATTCCTTATCGTACAACAGCTCAGCAAGTAATGACGCGCTACTGAATCGCATCCCCTTATATACACCGCCCCACCGGCGAGTCCCGTCTCATCGGGCCCATTCAATACCAAATATTGAGTGCTCGGTGCCACCATACATTTATTATACGAGTTATTCATTAAGTAATAAATAAAATATTTAAAAAAAAACTTTTTTAATATACTTTTATTATTTCAAGATGCCATCTTTCATTCAATCCAATATTTACAGTTCTAAACCATTTAATTATGTTAGTTGTTCCAATAGGAATATTACAAGTTAACACATAGTTTGCACCCCTCATAGAATTTTATACGATTATAATTGTAGCTGGCATTGAATGGGTTAAGGAATGAATTGATTTCGATGACAGTATGCTTCTAATCAAACACGGGAAGATGTCTTTGACTATCGTATCAGCCGCAACCCTTAGGGTATCAAAAAGTATAAAAAATTGTGCACTGTATTATCTTGATGTTCATAAAAATATTTTTTGAAAATAAGTTATAGCAGTTCCTTGTGCTTACAAGGTAGGCTTTCTCAGAGCTTTAAGTTTGAGACATTGTGGCAATAATTATAAAGTAGAGCAAATGAAAAAAAATTAGAATTTCCTGTGTAGAAGTTATTTTCCCCAGGGTCTGGGTTGTAATTCCCTCATTTGATTGCGAAAAAATTATAAAATCAATTTGGTACAATGTAAATAAAAACAAAAAATTTGTATAGTTTTACAATGAACTTTTATTTTAATGACCAAGTTTCGACATGTGTCTTTTTCAAACTAACCTAATACAAATTTGGTGACAGGAAAATTATTCGAATCACAATTATTCGAATGGACAATTCTTCGAAAAAACATTTGTACGAACTAACTTTTTTTCGAATGACAATTATTCAAATGGAAGTTATTCGAATCCACAATTATCAGAAAACACAATTGTTCGAATTTTTATACGTTATATTGATAACAACAATTATCCGAAACACAATTCTTCGAATTTTTATTATCAAGACAGATAATATTGCTCCTATTTTCGGCGAAAAGTGACGTACTTAGCGAAGTTATATTATATAATTCGACTCAGTTTGCAATCGATTTATCTAAATAGTGTCAAACGTTTGGTAAAATAATTTAAATATACCTATTTATAATTAGGTATGAACGCAATTGTCTCATTTTCTTAAGAAACTAAAATAACGTTAAAGTTGGATGAGGTATGGCTGGAGTTTTATATGAAACGTAATATAATTGCGTCAATATGACCTGCTTCTGAAGATCAAAATAAAATGAATTTAGATTAATATAAAATAATTCGAATAATAGGATTTTCTAACAAATGTTAGTCGAACAATTCACTTTCCATTAATTGTAATTCGAATAATTGATAGTCGAACAAATGTTATTCGAAGATTTGTTAATTCGAATAATTATTTTTTCGAACAATTGTATTTCGAAGAATTTTCATGTAATCATACAAATTTTGTTCTCTATATACATATATAAATCTGCAGGGCTACTTTTGAGACAATCTAAATACGATCTTAATCTAGTCTTGATTTTGATCATACGACGCACGAAGGGACTATGGTCAAAAACACCGCGATACCGCTACTGCGCGGTTGTTATGCGCGTATTTTTGGCCAATAGTCACTTCGCGCGTTGTATGATTAAGATTAAGATTGTGTTTAGATTTTGATAAGAGTAACCCTACTGATTCTATACAATGCAAGTAGGTACAAAATAATTTTTGATTACAAAAGAATTTTAATAAAAGGTTTTGAATACCATTAGTTTGTACCTACTACTATTAGTGCGTCAAGCTGCTTTGAAAGACTCTCGCTGTCTACCCAGCAACCACCACACAGAAATAATTTTATAGTTTTTACAACCTTGTTGCACTCTGCTGAATTCTCTTAGAGAAATTTGTGTCCATCAAAATGATTTCTTTCCCGTGGAATAAATGAGTTGAGAGTTGTTGTTTTCCACAACTAACCACTTCAACTTGTATGCCTTTGTCCTTGATCCAAATGAAGACACCGTCCGACAGCGTAGAGTTCAAGTCCTTCAATAATTCTTCGCGGTTTTCATATTCCTTACCGCCCATAACGCACGGTTTGGTCTTCTTCTTTATGTTACCGTTGATCATCGTAGATTGATCTACCCATATGTTCGTAGTTGAATAATTGGACAAAACGTACCTTATTTTTCCATCGTCCATGTGAGACCCTTTAGTGATTGGGCAGATGAAACTACCCTCGTCGTTGAGAACTGGCGTTCCGCAGTCCAGTCTCGTGTCGCTCACAATGGTTGGTCCAATATATATGGGAGACCGAGTCCCAAATGCTTGATAACCAAGGCCTAGACGGTTCCAATCGACTTCAAACTCCCAACCTCTCACCTTCGCCTTGAGTCCGATGTCGGTGTTAACTATTTTATTGGACAGCCAGTCACCATATTTATGGTACTTGGCTATCAACTCATCATTGAAGTTTCCATCAACTTCATGCATTACCAAGAACTCTTGGTCATCGAATTGGTACTTCCGCAATGCCATTTTCGAAGCGATAACAAGAATTTGCTATTGAATTTGATTTGTATTATTTTTTGCAGCTATTGTTTTGGATTTATCACACACTGTCTACGTGGATTCCCTCCAGATAATGATTTTATATCTAAATCTTTTATCTTAATATTATTATTGTTTAATATACTTAATTATTTTATATTTGATTAGAATGTTTACAAGATCTTATCTGTGTGGCTTGCGGTTGTACTAAATGTTCAATTGATTAGAAAGAATTGCATAATATTATTATTGTTATTATATTTATTTATTTAAATTAAATCAATCAATAATAATAATAATAACAAACAATAAACGTACATAACCACATACGTCAGTAGTACTCGATCAACAAAACAGCCGGGTATCCATACATGTATATTTTATATTCCCAGTGTTCACCACAATATTATTTTCTGATAATGTATGTATTTCGTACTTAGCAGGTAGATATGTACTTAAATTTAGATCATACAAAGTCCACGGTCTTGACTTTATCTGTGACAATAAATAGATTTTCATCTATCGCGACAAATAAGATTTTTTGTTTAATGTAATTTATTTATTTAGTCAAGTCGACAGAACACTACAGACAATGCATATAAATTTAGTACAAATACACAATTACGAATAACAAGTATGCAATGCAATGTCCAATTTATAAGTGTCCATATATTAAAGGAATTATTTTATATCATAGCCCATTCAACTGTCATATACAATTAAATATATAAAAGTAATAAAAGGCAATCAATAGAAGTAAAATATAAACATAACTAAATTAAATAAAGCAATTAAAACATACTGTGATAATATCACTTGAAGGGCGCTTTACATTATTTAGGATCAACATCCACTTAAAAATTACATATGTATTATTATTAAATTTAAAGTAGGTGCGTTAACATTGTGAAAATTCATTTTAATATGAGTTTTAAAATGTTAAACTAAACACTGTTTAATCTAATGTGATTTTATTTGACGATACAATTTAATGTGACTTTATTTTTAAGGTAGAGCATAAGACAAAAAAATTAGTGGAGAATACTCCATACAGAATTTTAATATCCCAGGGTCTGGGTTGAAATTCCTTCACTTATACAAAATGTAATAAATTATATGAGATTGATAAAACTCTATATGGATCAAACTCTGAACTTTCAATTTACGAATATTTTCATATGCATTTATTAGATCTTAATATTTAAAAAAAATGGGCTTTACAACAATATATGAGTTGTGCATTATAACAATCATATAAATAAAATAAAATCTATATCTACTATTGGAACATCGCATGCTAACATTATCCAAAATTAAAATTTTAAATACGACCTGAATAATCTTCTGCAATACTCTTCTGTGGGGAACCTTTTCAAGTAACTCATCCAACATCTATATTAACAGCAATTTGGTTGGTCTGGGTTGATTTGAATTATTCATATTAAATTGATATCATTCTTGAATTTTTTTATGTAGGTATTTTATTTTATTTTTACTAGAACATCTTTTCTTTCTTTAAGGTAAATTCAGAATTCTAGAAATAGTATTCGAATTATAACTAGAAATTCGACTCATAATTAGAACTTGGATTCATAACTAGAAATTATTTAGATTAGATTATGATTATTTAGTCAATTAATAATGACTAAATTCTAATTGCCGAGCGCTTTCGCCTCAAAACTCTTTTAAGTCCCTGTAATAACAAAATATGCAGAAAAATACACACACATAGAAATTCTATGACAAATATATGTAGAAGAAAAAGGAACATCTACTGAGCGCGTCGAACCACGCATTCCCCTCCTGCACGCAGTATTTGGCACGCAAGAGAGAGACGCGCGATCCAGGTACACACATAGACACCCACACATCGATACAATAAACCAAAATAGGGATGCAAAGTCTTCATATAGCAATCTCATCGAGTCAACTGACAAATTCATTATAAGTGACGCCAAATAAATCAATGTGCTCTGACAACACGTTCAGGTGTTGTAAAGCTCTTCCCAATGGAGAAGTGAATATTAAATTTGTTCTCCCTTCTTGTTAACCTTTGTTGAGCGTCTTTAATTATACTGTGTTAGATATAGTTGTCCACCTCCTTCACAGTGCGCGTTTTATCTGCAAGACTGCATATTTTAAATATTAGATCCCGGATTCTCAAAAAATTAATAAATGGGATTTTTGAGCAACCCTTAATCCCCTTCCACGTACACAAAACCCACACATCATCTTGGATAATGAGTTTTGACACGTGTGTGCCGAATTTATAAAGCTTTTGCAGTCCATCTCTGCCATTGATTTGTGAAAACTTTTTAATCTGAAAAAAGATATGCACATAAATTATTAACATATTGATTGGTTAGTGATAAGTGAGTTAAATTTCTTCAGCAGCATGCACATTGCCTAGAATATCATCCACCATCTTCCAATGGTTTATACAAGCAAACGTTGATTAAAACAAATTATGTAAAATGAGTATAATGACTTACTAATTGATTTTTGAAGACTTTATCTCCTAGTCTAATCTCCAATAGTTTTAAATTTTCTATTGTATTTACTGGAAATTCAAAATCCACATCTACGTCAAACTCTACAGAGGAGGAAGGCTGATATTGTTTGCTACAATAACTTCTAAAATTCTGCCCAATTTTACCTGCATTACGTCGAACCTCCGTACAATATCTTCATGATCTAAAAAAAAAAACAAATTTGATACTCATTTATTAAACTGAAGCTATGTAAAAAGCAGACAGTGTTACTTCGCTGATATGCAATACGATATAAGCTCAAGGGAAAAAATAAATCTACTTACATTGCCGAAGCCTCTCTTTCAGTTCCTGATTTTCGTTAATTATCGGCACTTCGATAAATGACGTGTGAAGAGGTGACGCAATTGGCGTTGTGTCAATTTTTGAAGAACAAGCAGGATTCTGCAGGTTTGGAAACGAGTGAGCTGGGTCAAAGGCCAACTCAACTATTTCTGTATTCTGGCACTCAATAGCTGTGGCACACTCAATTACCTTGGAGTTCTGGCACTCTATCCCATTCATGCTGTTTACATTGTTCTCTTTCAGAGATTCAAAATCTTCGTTTACATCCGCAACAATTGGTGTAAAACGTGGCCTTTTACTTTTATTGTAAAAATATCTGTAAAAAAAACCATATTTCTATCTAAAAATCAACAAATACTCCTAAATATTAATTAAATCAATGGGGATATATACCTGGATCTAGTGATGGGCGATAGTATCATATTTTACAATCGAAATAATCGAAGTCGTTCACAATTCACAATCGATATAAATAATCGACTTCGCTTGTAAAAAAATAATCGATATATCGAAGTAGTATCGATTATTTGTAGCGCGGTATGAATAACACAAAAATCGATTATTTTGAAGTCGGTTATTTTCGTGTCACGATAGTATTATATTCGGAAAAACGAAGTACAAAACTATCGTCAACGATTCAACGAAACGTACGCATCTACTCCCCTCTCACTTCCTCACGCTTTATTTCAGTTTGTTTTTAAGCGTTGAAGGATGCGGTCGCGAAATGTGAATGCTCACGTTCTCATATTAATATTGCCTACAAAATTGTTCAGGTAACTACGCGAGTAGTGTCTCTCTTTTTACTAAGAGATCTTCTACTTGTAGACAGCTTAATAGTAAAACCTAGTAACGCTCTTTAAAAGATATTACATTATAATGTAACGAAGAAATTTATTAATCAAGTAAAGCAAAGTATTTTCGGAGAATAAGCAGACAATGTACTTCTACTCGTTAACTTCTTTGTACGTGAACTACTTAAATACCGTACCGTACAATAAATAGACATCACTTACATCTGCTAAACAATAAAAATATGTAGGTATAGTAATTTTGTATTTATTATAATAACATAATACTTGTATTTGTTGCTATCCACTCATTTTCATTAGCTTAGTAATGTAGCGGAAATTATATTTCAATCCATGTTCGGGAGTATTTTAGGACCTAGGTTATATGATTTTATATTATGAAACATTGTAATGCATGTATTTTTTATGTAATTATTGTTCCTTATTAAAATAAAAATACGTATTGAATGTATACCTTTTATGTACCTAATTGTTTGTAATCAATGTACAGTTAAGAATGAATGAATAAATAAATAAAAATAATATCTTCCACAAAATTTTATCTTAGAAGTTTAAATTATTCCTAAATTATTATTTTCTGGCAGTTACTTGGTTTTCCTATTAGGTTATAAAAATTGCAAGGAATGGAGCGATCACTAATCATTTGACTGACTGCATCATCGTTGTGGTGTTGTCCGGCACGGCGTCGTGTATGAATATAATATTGTATTATACTTAGGTAGGTAGGTACCTAAATACACATTGGCCATGGTTCATCCGTAAATCCAACTATACTTTTAGTAGCAAGTATCAACTTGTATTGAAATCGAATTCTAAGAACCGACTATCACGAGTCGAAGTCGAATTATTGAAGGGGTAGATCAAAAGTCGAATATTTATAATCGACTTGTGCAAGTCGATTATAATATCGATGTTATAATCGACTTATAATAATCGATGTTATAATCGACTTATAATAATCGATATAATAATCGATTAAAATAATCGACTTATAATAATCGATTAAAATAATCGACTTATAATAATCGATTAAAATAATCGACTTGCTCCGATACTATCGAATAATCGCAGTGTTCTGAACTATCGATATAATCGAATCGTATATCGATATATCGCCCATCACTACCTGGATCCACAGAAATTGAAGAATAATAATAATAGAGTTTAAAATGATAGTATATTAATACATACCTGTCTTCTTCCTCGGTATCATCAAATTTTGCATATACCTCTTCTAGCTTCAGGGCTTCTCTGAAAGTTTCAATATCCCTCAACTTAACCTTACACTTATACTTCCTCCAGCTAGGTTGAGGGATACTGTCCCTCGCCCGGAGATATTCCACTTTATTTTTGTCTTGGATGTCTGGCCAATGCAAAATGTTGTTTGAAACCCAACAGTTGGGTACGGCAGTGACCACATCTGCATTGCCTTCTTTAGTGATAAATA